>JBAJNP010001284.1:18138-64856 GCA_036877545.1 Yasuhikotakia modesta | reverse complement strand
AGAACAACAACAGGTGATAACATTTCACTTGCACAACATAGATAAAATAAAATGAAAATGAAAAAAGAAAGAGAAACAGAAAGAGCACATGTTGTGCATTACATTTCCATTATTTCTGCCCTACTTCCATCAAACATGGTCTGAGCCAATGGGGCCCCCAAACAGTTTGTTTGCTGTTCATTTCACTATTTTCCCTTTTACCTTCACCACATGATAATTATTTTCAAAATGTCAACACACTGATGCTCTATGTAATTTTCAACCTCTGGCCAAATTCCATCAAAACTCTTCCCTGTCTGAGCTCCATGAATCTAGTCAGGGTCTGAATCTCAATTAACTGAAGGTGAATTCCAAGAACACCAAAGACATACTGTACCGGGACATTATTTTAACAAGGCACCCCCCTATTTGTCCATTAACTTTTCGATCAAGCTAAGTGTTTTGAGTTTCAAGATCAAAATCTGGCTTTACAGGAAACAGTTGCATGAATAACCGTGTGTCGGAGAGTCTACGATAGTACCACATCTGTAACAGCACAACTGCTTTAGGAAACTGATTAAACATTGGTCCTTGCTTTGGTTTTTCCAAACTGTTGCAGGTGTTTCTGTTGCTCCAATGCCAGTACGAAAGGGGCCTCATAGGGGCTTTCACAACAGAAAATGTTTAAGCACCATCAAGAACAAATTGAATCACTGAAAGGACAGACCTGGTATGATTTAAACACGTCCTTTGGCAGTGAGGATAGCATGTCTGGTGCTCTGATTAGAAACAGTTAAGGTGTTTGCCAACAAGCACATACTGCTCACACGAGTTCCACACGAACGCGCCAACAAACATATAACATCCTGAAACCCGCCTTTCCGCGCAACAGCCTGACAGTTTTGTTTTGTTTTCAATATGTTCGGGTTTTCATTATCGACCCACATCACCCGCCGTGCCGTCTCAATGAAACGCGTATTTCCTGCTTTTCTCCATTACACGCTCAAATCCCTCCTGAGAGGAGGCACCGTGGAATGAGGGGATAAAGCTATTAGGATTGCTGGCCGGGTTTCTGATCAGGGTTTTTTAGGGGGGTGTGGAGTTATTCGCACAGGCAGGTCGGCTCATCCTTGCAGCTGTCCCTTTAAGTGAAACATGCTGTTGTTCCTGGTGTTTACGTTTGGCCGCTTCATCGTTCTTCATCGGGTTTCAGACTACAGGAAGGCTCTGAGCAAAAACAAAAGCCTTTTTCAAAAGAAACCTCAGCAGGTTAAGATAAAATGTTTTTACTGTCCAATATTAAAAGCGCCTGCTGCTAAATTAAGAGGGCCAAATCATGGTGAGATGTTCGTGAGCGCTTTCTAGTTACCTACATCCTACTTTAAACTACAGATGGGTCAGAATGTTTAACTAGTGGTCCAGTAACTGGCTAGTTAGTTAGTGGGTTACTTTATTTGGTGCTTTAAATGTGACAAATTTCATGAGATTAATATAAAGCACTGTAATAACAGTAACATGAGTTACTGTTATGGATAACATTCAAAATGTTATTTTGAAATCAAAACAGCATCAACAAAACAAGTTTATGTTTCTCTAAATAATACATTAAGACAAATAATGTACATAATGCATAATGCAAGTCTTAATTTTTGGTGATAACAATATTGCCTTGTGCAATGAAATGTTAATATTATTATATTATTATTACCCTCCACTCTAATCAGCCATTTCATAGACCTTCCAACAGTCCACTAAACATTCAAACCACCCTAAGTTCTTGATTATGAAAATAAGCAATTTTGCACATTCAAACCTTAAACCAATAAACACAGAGGACACAAATGATCAAAAGACCTATTGAAGAGTCTAGAAACAGAGACAGGTGGTTGTTCATTGTCCTCCACACCATACAGACAGGAAGGGGAAATGTAACTGACTTCCCAGGAACATCAATGACAGAAGCTCCACATGTCCATAGTCTCATCCATATAGACAAACACTGTAAGCCAAGCAGATCAAGTTTAGGCTGCACAAGAGATGTTATGAAATCTGAGGTCTGGATCTCTTGGTGGAGTTAGGAGTGGCGCGAGAGTGAGAAAGAGAGAAACAGGCGTTGCCCCAGCTAACAATTTTAGGATATAAAAACTTTTCAGTAATGGTTCCATTAACAAAAAAAAAAACATTAAAAATGTTATTTTGAAAGCTTTGGGAACTTTCAAAACATCAGGTTTTGTAGACATTGTATTAACATTATTGCTTAGTTATGTTTTTCAAACTTCAAAATCTGTACTGTTTTTAAAATGTTCCACTTACAACTTAATACAGTTTTTGATATATGATATATATCAAAGTTATATTATATATAATATTTAAGTTAATGAAATGTCTACTAACATTACTGCAGGAACCATTCCATTTTTATTTCAGTTTCTTCTACTATTTTTTTCAGTTTTTGTTCATTGAACGTAAAGCTGCATTGAAACTTACACTACTAAAATGCACTATATACATAAAACTGAATTAAACCTTTTTCATAACGTTGAAAGAACATTTAAAACATGTTAACCAATGGTAGCAGGGTTAGCATCTCACTTGCAATCACTTCCATACCTGGAAGCCTTGAATGTGGGCTAAGTATTCCAGCTGCTGGGAAGGCTGGATGGAGCCGCAGGCCAAAGCAGGTGTTTTGCTCTTCAGGATCAGGGCCTCCGCCGTAGGTGATGTTCCGTTTAGCAGCAGCTCTCTTGCGATGGCTGCTGTGTTGCCTACTGAGGGGCTGTAGTATGAGCCGACAGACCCCTGGCTAATGTCTTTTGGTGTCAAGTAGTTTCCAGGGGTACCAGAGACGCCTTTTTTCCGGCTTGCTTCCATCTCTTGATACACGTCTGGGGAAAGGTGAAGAATTCCTTTCTGTGCTACAAAGGGATAGAGAACAACAAACAAAATCATTATTGTGTCACTATCATTATTGATGTACATCAATATCTAATTAAATTGTCTGTGTTAAACCATTTCTACTAGATTCCCCAAAACATACTAGATACCTTTGATGTAAAGGTGCACTAAACACTTGCCTACTTAAAGTGAAAGTGATGTTTTTTTCAATGTATGTCAACTCATACTTGAAATGTTACCTCTGCATTTAAACCAGCCAGCGAATAGTGAACGCACACACTGTAAGTCGTACACAAATACACACACCCACAAGAGAAGTGTACAGCTATCACTCTGTGGTCAGAGTGATACACCAAGAAAAAATGATCAGTCATTTCAAAGCACCTCCAAAAACGTACTGTCTTAAAAATGCAGTTACCAGCTATGTTGATGGCACTGCTTTGGCCACACCTCTGGCTCTTGGCTCACACACTGTGCTGAGAAGCAAGTGTGTATAGTTCAATAATGTATAGTATGACACAGGCCTATGGCTGGTTTACTGGAGGGTTTGTAGGGCACTATCTTTGTGAGTTATAAGATATAAGATAAAAGTCAAAAGCCTGCGGCCATATAGGCCAGTATGACATAAAACAAAATTGCTAGGAATTGTTCACAAACATTTCCAGACATAATATGGAAAATGTAAATTTTGAGTCAGAGTTTGTTAAGCAGGAACAAAGCTGTCTAAATCAGTAGTGAGTAGTGACAAAAATGAGAACACAATGAGAAAACATGAGCGAAAAGCAGCTGTCGCAAACATCAACTCTGCTTCCTGTTTGCTGCCCTAAACAAAATCAACAAAAGCGGTTGGCTAGTTTTTGCGATTTATGACAACCCAGCCCAAGCAACAACTGATTTAACTTAGTGTTCAAACCATAAAACTGGTAAATATTATCCCAGGAAATTGTGAGAGATGTAAATAGACAGTTTTTCTAAACGCCGCGCTGTTGACGTAGTTGCTTAATTCATGGAGTGAGAACGCTAAATGAAAACCAGCAGTTCGGAATTCCCGCCGGTCGTTTTAGCAAGGTTGACTGGCAAAGAGGCAACCGAGGCTGAATTTTTTAAAATGTCACACGACAACTTAAATTTCATGTTACACAAATCAGTGCTGAAGGCCTGCATGCTTAAAAATGGTATAAAACAAGAGGTGTGAGCCAGTATGACAACATTAGCAAATTACGTCGAAATGCACATAAATGCTAAGAAAAAACAATACCACCACAACCCCCTCTGCGCCCCCTTTCCTTTTTTTCCCTCTTTCTCTCTCTCTCTGTTCCAACAGGTTCCACCCAGTATAATGGGCTGAATTTGAGAATGGTGGACTGGAGATTAGCCAGCTCATGGCCCAAGCTGTGATTTAAAACAGATAACACACAAGCCTCAACTGTAAATCAACACGATGAAGCAATGCGCTAAGACGCTAAACACTAACACACTGACATATTCATACACACACAGGCATAGCTCTGTCTTACTCATACATTCACTGTTCATGGAATCTTGTGATTCTTTTTGAAAAACTTTTTTCTGTTTTTTTTAATGCACACGCTGTGCTTTCATTTGACTGTTTCTCACACTCACACAAACCAGGAACACATACCAGGAAATGAAATATGGCTACATTTGCTAACAATAAGCAGCTGAAATACTTATCTGACTGAAACATCTGACAAAACATTAGAATTTTTTGCCTCTTTTTAGGGATTAAAAACAATTAAGAAGATGTGTTGCTTTTCCATGACATGTCGCCAAGACCTCCTATACGTCTCTTGATAAGCCCCTGCCATCTCATTTCCTTTGTGCAATCATCACGCCACACACAGATTACAAAGCACACAAAGCGCATCTCTGCATGCATTATGAGTATGGAGCTCCAACCTTTAGCTTGTCTGTTCAAGCGCTAAAAAAACAGCACAGGAAATTGATTCACAACCTCAGAAACTGCATCTTGTTTATAAATATGTTACACTGGTCATGAGACTATACAACTGCGCCTGACTCATTGAATAATTTCAGCGTCTTGCTCCTCTTGTGCCGTAACAATCTTAAGAGGCATCCAAGCCTGGACATTAAGCGCCATGTGTCACATCAAATAGCTACAGAGAGAAGCATTAAAGCAATAATCCACAAATGCTAAGGATCTGAGTCACCATCTTGCAAAATTAAAAAACTGTCTACTGAAAAGAGTTCAGACAAGAGGCTGTAAATCTGCTTTTGAGAACCTGGTTCTATGTTCACAGGGGATGGAAAGGAAAAACTTGGTTCTCAGGTCACTGACACATACATCTGCTCCGAATTGAGTTAAAGCCCCTCAGAGACGTCAGTTCTCTCACTGGCAGACCTGAGGAACCATAAATTAACAAGCATTATTCTGACTTTAAAAAGCTCACCGGTTGGGAAAGTTTGTGAAGATAATTAGGAGATAGATGAAGTCTAACAGCACCAGTGAGATAAAGTTGAGCTGGAGAATGGATCCTCTCCAAAACTGAGTAGTGGCCAAGCGAAGGTGGGGTTAAATCCCTCCCCAGCATCAGCCCTAGAGGACTGACACATAGAAACTCAGAAACTCATGAGGATCAGTGGAGCACATAGACGTGAAAACGTGTGTGTTTACTCAGCATATCATATACTCCAAGGCAATGGAAGCCCCCCCCCCCCAGTTGTCCACAAAATATCTGAAGGCCTACGTTCTACCCAATAAAATATTCTAGGACTTTGCCTAGACTAGACTACACTAACTACTAGACTAGAAAACTAGACATCTCTTTACGTTTGTTAAAATGTATATGTACAACATTAACAAATATCTTGAATTGTAATAGTTTTAATGCTTGTTTTGTCTAAAGGTTTGCTGAGCCCACAAGTGAGCTAGTGGTTTGAGGCCAAAAGTTACCTACATCTGACAAAAACCTCTTTTTGAAAATGTCCTCAATTGTAAATTTTTTTTTAAATTTAGCTGAAAAAATTAGCCAAAAAAACCAACAAGCCAAACATGTTTTCCACAAGAGTTGGGCTGTATTATTAATTATAACTTGCCTCACATAAAAACAACAGCAGTCAATTAGCGATTCAATTTTCAGCACAATTTCTTTAAAAGTCATTTTGAAACTATGCTCAAATAAAGTCTGTACATTAAGTGACCCGAGCTGAAACGATTCCAGACAAATGTGCAGAAGATAAACGAGTAAGAACAATTCCTGCCGCCAACACTATAATAAAGGTGTTTCCATCAGCCAAAAGCATTCGTCAGCATATGTGCGGGTTCCAGGAATGTCACTACATAGTTGGGTGAAAACAGCTTTACTGTGAGAACATGAGTGACCTGATTTAGACATCATTTAGAGAAAGGTTTGTTTTTACAGATTCATTTGAAACAGCTGTCAAACTCAATCAACACTCCATTGACGATGGCAAGAAAACTGCAGACAACTAGTTGCATGTTTCGGTCAATGCAGATTCACTGAACTGAATATTGTATATACAAGGATGCTTGGCTCTGCATTACAGTTCTGGTAATCTGCATATCTCAGAGGTCCACTGTTAGGACTGCTTTATTATTCAACAATGATTTTTACTTACGAAAATTGTTTGTTAACATGCAATTTTATGTAATCCTCTAGCCACGGGAAAGTGTCATCTGGCGCTCATTTTTGCCAAACAGAATCAAAGCCAGTATTCAATTTGGATTCAATGTGCACGTTTCCACTGCAGGCAGTTCTAGGCCAGAAACACTGGCTTCATGATGGCCCTGAAATCCTATTGGTCTCGAACCAGGAACCATTAACATCAGTTAAGCCAGGAGGAGCAATTAAGGTCCACATGAGTTAACTTTTCAAAATAAACAACTCTGTCTAACGCAAAAACCTGATCAAACAAAACCAGATTATGATGATTAACAAACCCTGTGGTAATGTGGTTTGCACAGTGGCTGTGTCCACTTAATTAAACTGGCATTAAACACAGAATCAAATGACTTTGGATTAGAGTCATTAAAAAAGCCACTATATGCTTGTTGTGGGTCTGTTGTAAGTAGTAACATAGTCAACACACAAGTTTGGTTACAACTTATCATATCTGGAAAAGGGTGCATGGGTTTAGTCTAGCCTGGTAACATTTTTGTAGATGCTTACTTAATGAGTTTGTGCAACACAGTAATCCCAAAGACCCCCTGGGAAAAGCACATAAGTCCGTTTGAATAGAGAAGAATTCACAGGCTCTCCACAGAAGCGAGTTTGTGATTGAGCAGAGACTCTGTCCTTATTGATCAGTCAGATAAATTAAACGGCCCGCCATCACCTATACCAGGAAACACACAGAGAGAAAAACACTTACTGTTGGTCGTTGTTTCGGGAAAAGCGGCCCTTTGTCCATTCCAGCCTTTGTTGTCCATCTGTGGCCAATGTTAAGATAATGGAGAGAGAGAAAGAGCGGGCCAGTTTAGCAAACCTCTTTTCATGCATGTCAGACAAGTTGCTTTCCCTTGTTTCCATTAGAAAGAAGAATCGCTAGCGAATTGAGACATCACGGCATAAGTGTCACTAACTTGCAAAGGCATAAAGCAGAGGGGGTAATTAGGGATTAAGGTCGTGTACACCGAAACAGGAAGCAGCGTGCTGTTAGAAACGTACACATCTACGTACTCTTTTATTGATGGACTGATGGTTGACACCCCTGCTATGCTGTACATACTAAATGTAGTGAGAAAATGGGCTAATTAGCTCATTAAATGAGAGCGGCTGAGTGACACACCACATAAACAAAACAGAACAGTGACACAATAAAAACCCACTGAATTAAAGTTAAAGAACTCATGCTATGTTCAATGTGGTACCACAGATCAGTTCAGATATTTACTAACAATATTATTTGCTGTGTTTATTATATTATTTAACCAGTTAATTTTTATCATGGTCAATATAAAATATTATCCACAGAAATCCCCTTTCTTACAGCACAATTAATATGTATTTCAATTCTGCTTTTAAGTTTATATAATTTTCTGTAAATGTTTTGTTGGCAATTTGCAGTATCTAACAACGCTGTCAGAAGCTAGCATGACTGTAGTTAAATTTAAACAGACCTTTTCTGCAGTGCTTTGCAATGGTATTGACGCCTTGTATCCTAGCTGAAGCAACATGGCCTCCGCTGCATTACGTTTAGCCACTTTCTTATTGGGTCCAGTTCCTGTGGTCACCTCAGAACCAACTTTTACCTGTCAACACACACAGACAGACAAGAGAAGATGTTTAGGAACTGTATGGATGGCCAGCATGTGGATCTAACAACATTAATGTTAACCTGTATTAACAGGAAGTTTGTTAGAACAAGAGAAAGCCAGGCACTCTTTGTTATTTTTGCATGACTCATTAAGTTACCACTGATGCCTAAATGACAGTTGGATTATATTAAATTTAATAGGCTTTATTTTACTCTTCCTGCACTAACAAAACCAGGACCTTTAAACATGGCAACAATAATACATCAAAGCTAAGCTGGAAGGTAAACAAAATCATCTGTACTTCCTGTAAAAACAGCTTTTTTAATCATAAAAAGAGATGAACAAACTAAAGGCCAGTAACTGACAGAAAACAAACACGACCAAAGACCAACGTGATGGTATCTACAAAAACAGTTATCGTGAATAAATAATTGGGCCTTCAAACACAAATATCAAATCCAGAAAACATTTCCATGTTTAATAGGAAAAAAGCAGCAGATGGAGAGAGATGGAAAAGCTGAAAACAGGCACGTATTGATGCCCAAAGACCAGAGAATAACAATGTGGAAATTTTAGAAGCGACCAGACCACACAAAGGAAACACACACAGGCAGAGTCTAATGTGAGAGTGAAAGGAGCATGGAGAATCGGTTAGAGGTGCATTACCGCACGCTCTTGAGATTCACTGTGTGCTTTAAAGCAAGGGATTATGGGATGGGAGACAGGCAACAGGAGCTTCTCCAACTTGGATGCTGCTGCATAACTGGTGTGTGTGTCTGTGGTAGTGCAGCATGGAGACTGTGAATCATTCACAGAAATATCCTCTGGTTATCACTCAGATCTTTCAGAAGATAAGATTCATTCAACAACAACAGCAACAACATTTATTGTTACAATGTTACTGTTTTCTGTGTCTTAGGCAGCATGGTTAAAAAAGCTAAATAATTGTGAAAACAGTGGCATACATTCTAGATTAACAATATTTTAACCAATATGTTGACCGTAAACAACATACACTGAACATATTTATCTATACTTTGAGGACAAATCTATGCTCAAAAGGGAACTAAATCTGTCTTTTGTCTTAAGGTCTTAAATGTAAACTTTTTTTTGGTTACGGTTAGCCTATAGAAATAATGATTTGCTTCATATAAAAACATTAGAAGTTTATAATATGGTGTGTGTGTTAATGGTATGTGTGTGTGTATTTATAGTGTGTGTGTGTGTGTGTGTGTGTGTTAAGCGTATGTGTGTGTATTTTTAGTGTGTGTATGTGTGTGTATTTATGGTGTGTGTGTTAATGGTATGTATGTGTGTGTATTTTTAGTGTGTGTATTTATGGTGTGTGTGTTAATGGTATGTATGTGTGTGTATTTTTAGTGTGTGTACGTGTGTGTATTTATGGTGTGTGTGTGTTAATGGTATGTATGTGTGTATTTATGGTGTGTGTGTTTATGGTGTGTGTATGTGTGTGTTTGAGCTGAAGGTCAGCAGTAATCAGTTTCTAAGGAGGTGACAGTCCCTGTGATTAAGACAGATGGAACTGTGGGAGGTTATCTGTGTTTATCCACAGCTCCTCTGTCCTTCCCGTCTCACCGTGTCTCACAGTTTCCCAATTCCCTCTGGTTCATTTACCTGCATGATGAATTCTCTGCGACGGGGCATCCCTCTCTCTGACAGCAGCATGTATTCCGGTTCCTTCTCCTTTTTAGCCTGTTGAATTTGAGCCAGTCTGCTGATGGGGTTCATGCCCTGTCCGTACTCTGGACCGGTCTGTGAGACACATTGAGAATAAAGAGAGGATGAGCGACACAGATAAAGCTGCAGAAGGACAGATGGAGGACAGGCTGGTTAATGTTCATGTCGGTAGCCCTGTCACATAGATTGAGGAAAGAGTGAATGAGTGTCTCTGTGTGAGAAAGTGAGCCAATAGACAGAACGTAAGAGAACGGGCTAAATTAAAGAAACAGTTTCCCTAAAAACCTCACAGAATTTAAGTGCTAATTCCTGCTTAGGTTCAATAAATGATCAAGGTGGATGTAAGAAAGCTTTGCGTTGTGAAGGTTATAATGTTCCTACACAGATGTAATCAACCAATATGGATTTTTCCATAACCAATGGCAATAATGATATGAGGAAACAGGGTGGCAATTTAGCATTAGCAAATGAGAAATGAGAAGTAAATTCTGAAAATTTAGAATAACATATAATTAAATAAATGAGCAAAGGAATTTTTGTGACCTTTTACCTTTAAATACCATTTTAAAGGGGCAGTCATTCTTTTGGAGTATTGAGATACAAAAACAGCAGTCCATACGAATTGACACCCAAACAGACCCACCTTTAATATGGTCTTGGGTCGCTTCTTGTAATGCACTTTGGGTTTCTCCACCACAGGAAGGGCCGGCAGTTTCTTCAGTTCCTGTAAGATGGAGAGCGCTGCTCTTTTTTTAGAGAGTTTTTTGCTGTTTCCCTCCCCCTCAGCAGAGAACTCCCCCACCGTCACACGTGTGAGGAAACTCTTCATGTGTGGGGGGCCGCTTTCCTGCAGCACCTGAGGGATGTAATGAACATGTTACACAAGAGAACCAATATGTGTGCAGCTTGTGAGGTTTATTTCAGTCATGCTCTCTTTCTTTCTGCCCCTCAGGCCATGTCTGCTGCTCGCTCTCCTCTCTCGCCCTTTCCCTTCCTCTCTTTCTCTCTCAGCAGTGGAATAGGGAATATTGCTAATAAGACTCACTACAACTGAGCTGTCTGGTTTAACACCCTCATCACTAACTCACACTCCACACCAGTGAAACTTGGGACTGCAGCTGGTTCTGCATAAAGTCTGAACAACACACATTAAGTATGAATTTATGAATATGAATTTGCATGAATATTAATCAGAACCACAAACCATGCATATTTATCAAGGCTATAAATTGAAATTCTATGTAACTGTGGCCTAAATAGGTTTTGTAATGTGTCTGAATGCACTTTGTGGCAAGTGTGCTTTGCATTATCTTTAAGCTAAAAAAACATTAGTGGACAGTAAGTAACAGAGTTTAATTGCTTGATTACTTGAAGGCAACTCTATCGCCCCCTTGAGTGCTGGAGTTTATTGATGCACATATGTTTTTTTGGGTGTCACTTATTTTGTGCTGGCTGTTTTAGCTATGTTCTGCAACTACCACCCATTTCTCACAAATGTTGTCGTGAGAAAGCGAAACTTGTCATGCACGTGCAATTATATTTACTTCCTGTGACATCACCAATATGGTTGACAGAACAGGTGAGCTGCTCTGAGGTTTTTAAGAGCAACACTGGGGGGATTGAATTTCACACAGACGCACATGCAGCTGAGGGTGGGCCTCTATGTGCTCAGTCAGAACTGAAAATTATCCGTCTCAAGAGACTCAATCCTCACATCCTCTGCTCACACACACAAACATTCTGGCGTTCATAAAAACATGTGACATTGTGGTGAAATTGGGCTTGACTGAGAGGAGCATTATCACCACACGCAGAACTAATGAAGATTATCATGTCCCGTTCAAACGTAATGCCTCATGGTTTCAGAAATGTCATTTCAAAACAATTTCAAAACGCCTTAAATTACCGGTTCAACCAACAATAAAAATTATGTCATAATTTGCTTTTGTGTTCCACAGCAGAAAGAATGTTTTTTAAACAATATGAGCAGTGACAAATAAAGACAAATGTTATTACAAATCTACATTCATGCATTTGTCAGTTGCTTTTATCCAAAATTGCATTCAAGATCTACATTTTTATCAGTGCATGCACTCCCAGGGAATCGAACTTTGGGCTGCTAACACAAGCCTTCTCCAGCTGAGCTGCAGAAACTGTAATGATTAACATATCAATATCACTTTAAACTTCAAGTCAAAATAAAAGAATGACAGGACACCTTAACACACATCATTAATCTTAATATTCAAACTCCTAATCCCCAACAATCCTGGCTTTCATCTAGAGATGACCGGGAACGGATGAACACAAGAGAGCACTGTACACTTCCCACATACTTGACGGAGTGCTATGACCCAATATTTACTAGACCTTGATGTGGAATGCATTTGATCATCACACTTAGATGTTACATAAGAATTCAGAATTCCTTCTAGTGAGCGTCACACTCTGCACTTCAGATTAAGTGACGAAATTCCGGTGCACTTTGTCTTTTGGGAAATTTCAGCATTTTATTCCTAGCATTCTTGCAAAGATGGAGGGGGATTTCTAAAAAGGAAAGGATGTGGTTGAAGGAATTCTTTATGTTTATTCTACTCTGTCTACTCTCCAAATAACTGCTAGCTTTGCACTGCCAGTGTCATTAAAATTACATACTACAGATTTAAATTTGTATTAAAATTTGACAGCATAATAGGAACTGGCCACAGTCTCTGACGAAAAAAATACAAGAATATCAATTCAGTTGTTCTTATAAGCCATATTTAATGACAATAAGTTGCGTTAAGGAAAAGAAGAAGTAACTTCACCATAGTTATCACAACAAAAGGTATAATTAGGCCTAGTAACTCTGGAGCTGTCTGGCCACCTGACACAGTTTCCATGGCAGCTCTGTTTGAGTGCAAAAAATGAAGGCAGGTGGGCAGCAGTCCCATCCAGCAAATGAGTCTCATCAGGTGAACAAGGACTGTGAGGAGGTCTTGGCACCCGGACTTGAATCCCTTCGTGGCGGCAGACAAGGTTGAGCTGTCTGCCACAGATGATATGGAATCCTCTGTCTGCGATGGGGTTTCAGCAAAAGTGATTCTTGTGTCTGATGGAGGGCAGTTCCTCTGTCTGCACTTCAGTCTCGGCTGGCAATGAAGATCAAGTTGTAGGAAGGAATCACTGTAACTTGAGGTATATCTTCATCCTTGCATGTGTGTGAGGAGAGTAATGATATAAGTGAGACAACGGTGTCCTTAGCCTGGTGAAAAGAGAAGCTACCAGGCCAGGGTGGGACAATGGCAGAGACTAATATAATGAAGAAAAGCTCCTTTGTATGGCTTGTTGATGCGTATGCCCTAGGGGAAGGTACTTGTGTACATGATGGGTGGTTCTTGGCCAGAGTTTACACTCTTCTACCTCACTAAGGCGTCATCCACTGAAGGAACCAGTGATTCATATATTTGACCCTTTGAAGATGGCATCTGTTTGATATCGTCTCACAGTGACATGAAGAACAATGTGCAGATTCTTGAATTGTCCAATGCTTCAAAGTGGGACAGATGAGAGTATGTTCTGGTTGATTAATCTAGGCTGTCATTGGGTGTCCAGTAAGATACTTGATGGTCTGCTTGATGGGTTATGTGTCCAATAGGGTTCTTGACAACCTGCTCATTGGACTTGTGGAATTGAAGGCTCATGGGTTTCTGCAACAGCCTTGTATGTCAAAAAAAAAACAAACCCAGGTAAATTTTCAGGTAAATCTGCCCCAAATCTTCCAATTAGATTGAAATGATTTTCCTCTTGGTTTCTTTCTGACATTATAATATTGTAATACTCTATGTTTGGATGCTAATTGAATCAGGAACAAAAACATATTCATTCATACAAATAGCTGGAGAGAAAATTCCTGAAAAGATCAAACAAGATTGAAACTGGTCCAGATTCTCACAGATCAGTTACAGCAAAAAACCTTGAAGAAGAAAAACGAGCGCGCTACATTGTGTCCAAATGCAGTTGAATTGGGGTCCCAGACGTAGCAGATTGCATGCAGGAACACGGGATTCTTGGAGAACGTATGTCAGGAAGGTTCAGGACCACCAAAGCCAAGCAGATGATTATAGATTGCGAGTTGGAGACAGTCATGGAAAATCATTTAAGATAACCGAAGACGCAGCAGCGGCGAGGTTACAGAGAACCGCAGACATCCGCTAATGTTTTTTTGCAGATGTAGAGGCTGTGGTGTTGATTTAAAATGTCACTGCCGCTGCTCCTTAATGCGGCGCTGATTTTGAATGGCGTCCAGATCAGCCTCCTCCCTGAGATAAACACTTTTTAGTTTAAGAGCAATTTCAATTACTGGATTTAACCGCTGTTGACAGAGCTTGACTAAAAGCAGACATTTTATGTAATTACTTTCCCATTTTATCCTCTTCATCCTAGCAATTTTCCATTTATTTAATGAACAGATATCTAAGTATGTTCTGATGGTTAAACTTGATTAAACTACACAAACATTTGAAGGGCAGAGGAACCTAAAACATTCCAGTTATAGAGACATTAGCTCTGTTACAAAATTCAACAAGATGGACAAGGCTGCTCCAAAAAGTCCCAGCATTCCCAGAATGGACTACAATGAATTCAGTGAAAACAACTAAAGCTATGAAGTCAGTAGATGATGGCTTACTAGGTTTTGGAACAGAACTACTTGAACATGTATTAGCACATAAAAAGGTTAGTGTCAAAGACATCTAAATATTCTGGTGTTTAAAACCAGTTTTCCTGACCAGTTACAAGGCTGTATATGGAACAGTTTACCTCAAAGTTTACAGGCAGGTTCCTTTTAAGGGCGATCTCATACACCAAGCTGATCTCTGATTTGCTGGCATCACTGGTCTCCTCATTTTCCTTCTCATCGGGACACTAAAAGGATTAAACATACACAAAGTAAAAAACTATCACACAGGGTTTTATAAGGCATAGATCTACATAGAAACATGTCAGACAATATAATATATTCAAATGTTGTGGAGTTGCCAGAATGGACAATTTCATGTTGAACGATTATGCTAAATTGCAAGCTCCCATCATGCTTTGCTATGTGTCAATTATAAGGCTGATTAACACATTTATCTGTTCACATATACTTTGTGAATATACTGCATAAGTATATTCACTTATACTTATGCAAAATCTCAATACAACCCACAACCTGGCAACAAAACACATGGCAACTTCTAGCAAAATAAAGACATGCCAGTATGATCTCAAGTACAGGTTGTTCCAAAGTACCAATCTGATGTTGCGGCTGCTTCAACGGATGGCTGCTTTTTCTCAGGTGACTACACAGAAAAGACCTGCTTCTCTCTACCTATTCTGTTAAACACCTGAGATTCTAGAAAAAGTGGCAGAGTTTTCTGAGAAAAAAATGCTTTCAAACTGATCCAAGATCAGTTCCATTAGTTTCGATTCAAATCTTATCAATTATAAAAGGAGCTGCAATCGGACTCTCTCACAAGCTCCATGGGGTGACTTTTAATATGATCCCTGCAGCATATTATCTCTGTCACCTCCTTTACACTCACATTTCTTTTCAGAATAATCTTCTGCCGCTCAACTGATAGAGTATGGTGCCAGCAACACTAAGGTCACAGGTTCGATTCTCAGGGGATACCATACGGATTAAAAAAACAAAACAAATGCATACCCGGCCTGCGAGTCACTTTGGATCAAACCACCTGCCAAATACATAAATGTAAACGAAGAACAGAAAGCTGAGTGAATTCTCATGGAGGACACGATCAGGATTATTAAGTCTGCACACATTCTGTAATACATTCTCTATACTCTCCTTATAATGAACACAACATGACAGGCTCTGTGTTTTTCTTATAATGTCTGGTAATGATGTCTGGGACCAAGAGCTGTCAGGTGGTCTGGAGTGTGTGAGATTGTGTAGCAGACTGTGAAGGTTTGTCTGTGTCTTTATTACACTGATCTGACAAGCTAAATTTATCAGTGTTGCATCAAAATAGCCAGTGTGGAGGTGAGAGTCAAATGAATAAATACGGTTAAAATATTAGCTGGCAAAAAATTAATTTTAGTTGTACTACAAATTAAACAGTTTAATGTTCTATAACAATCAAATGCAAATAAAGTAAATGAACAGAACTGACTTAATTTCTCCATCTTACTATTTCAATATCACCTGTAATTTAAAGGAAGTTTCTGCACATCATCTTAACACCAAAACAGCACAAATTCTCTTTAGTTCGAGTTATATTAGCTGCTGTTTTTTATTCTGCACTCGTTTATTATATTAGCTGTGTGTGTGTCTTTTAGAGTTTTATGTACCACATGTATCAAAAATCATTTAAATCTGAATCAATCAAACTAAACCTCAAGATCATAGAGACACTGCTGTTTGTTTTCTAAAGTAGCAATTCATAAATTTAAAACTCTAACAAACGTTGTTTATTTGCTCAGCTGTGAACCGGGCCAGATTTCAAAGTGCTGCAAATTTAAAAGCAACATTTGTGATGGATTAATCTCTTTGAAATCGCCTCAGATCCGCTTATATGTCAGCACGTCTTCATCTGAGCGATTTCCTGTACAGCGTGCGGTCACTGAGCACCGTTCCCATGACAACAAGTGGACGGAACCTGTTATTCTGTCTTTTCAAAGTCTGTTTACTAACCGCTCAGTCTGCATGCACTGCACTTACTGTAAGTACTGCGGTGTTGTTTATTCACAGGCTGACTGGTAGCCCTCTCAGTCATGCGCCTTTTCGGCTATTATCACGTGGTAAACAATTGGCTTTGATTAAGAACTGCTGTGCACTGTTCGAATTTGCTTGTGAGTTAATAAGCATGTAAAGAGGAAGAAAAACATGGTGTATCTAACAATAAAATCAGCATTGCTGAGCCAACATTGCAGTTCGGTTAAATATCCCAGCGTGCACCCTTGCTGCCTACTGCCCAACATGAACAACTGCCCGAGACTCAATAGAACGCATTCTGAGATAGAGTCCTTTTTTTTGAGGGATACATGCAAAGACTGTCTTAAAATTTAAAGTCTTAGAAGGTGAATAAGAAGCTTAGTTTTTAGAACAGCCTGTCAGGTAGCTGTAGACCCGCTGACTAGGTTTGTGTGTGTGTGTGTTTGTAGCTGTCTGTGCAAGCTTGATAGTCATACTGAAGGCCTGTGGTACTGTGGTGAGGAGACGAGCAGACGAACACAATATTGCCCTGAGGTGTACACAAGTAAGGTGTGTATCAATTTGTAAAGCAATACACGGAAGAGGAGTCTGACAAAGACCTCATTATGGAGACAGGAGGAGGACAAGACCAAACAAGAGAGGCGCCACTGCGGTTTAAATAACCTCTATCAATGCCAGGCATTTGGGACACAATGTAATATGATTTCCGGTGGAAGAAATTAGTATTTTAAAAGATGGCCCGAAGCTACATGCAAACACAGTGCTGAAAGAAACTAAAGCTCAGAGGAGATTTTGTAAACATTGACAAATGAGAAGAGTTGTGTCTTCTTAAATATCATGACTTGGATTGTCGGCCTGAATAAGGCTACACAGGAGCCAAGCTGCTACATACGACAACACTGAACAACACAGAACTAGAATGGACAATTTCATGGACAAAATCATTTATATACATAAAGTACACAGAAATAATAGCACCATTTTGTATCCAGAGAGGCCGCTGTGTGCTACTGCTGCACCGTCGTCTTGGAACCAACAGGTTGCGAATGTATTTTTGCAGTGAAAAACAGGAAACCGTTTGGACCCCACACAGAGTGAGGCCCAATGTCTGAGACCACTAAACCACTAAAAACGTCACTTTTTGTTACTTTATTTCAAGGATTTTCATTACAAATTATATAACAGAATATTTTGAGTATAAAGTTTCCTGACTTCTAGTATGTTTCCCTTTTACTTGCAGGCACTTGCTGGGATAAACTCCACAAGTTTGTGCAAAATCTGATGATCCATGTTATCCCAGCATGTTCTGAGAATATTCCAAACCATCTCAGATGAGACTCTTGGCATGTCTTATCTGGTATGTTCCCCTTTTACTTGCAGCCACTTGCTGAGATCCATGTTATCCCAGCATGACCTGAGATTGTTCCAAAACCATCTCACACACCTCAATGGAAGCAAAGAAAATATGACCTTTTGTACAAAGAAATTAACAGCGTCCTTTCCTATCCTGATTAGTGAGTTAGAAACTCACAATTTGCCTAGACTTGTGTTGCCCAGTGTATAAAAAGAATATATCACCCTTATTAAAAATACCACATAGATTTTTTTAATAATTAAGCTAAAATTTCATTTTAATATTAAAATTTAAATCTTTTTAAGTCAGCTATTTCAAATAAAAAACTGGCCATGTGTGTGCTATGAACTACAATGCTAAGCTGTCCCTTTATAGCGTAACTCATTGCATTAACAACATTTGTACAACTACACACCAGATCTGACTCTGATGTGGATAATGCTGAAAGCTGAAGTTAATCTGCAATATGTAAAAACAGCTTCACACCGTTTGTCAGTATATAAGACTGATTGTATCAGTAATACAAAGTAAGCATATATTGGCTAGCGGTGTGGTCGGCTAGCTATGACAGTTACCTGAGGTGGTCTCTCTGGAATGGGTTCATTCTTTAGGGCCTGAAGGGCTTTCATTGCCGCATTGTGCCGGGCAGCTTGGCGAGTCCGCCCCTCTCCGATAAACTCGTTGTTCCCCACTGTCAGCTGCACATAAAATACCTTAGGCACTGGGTAATGGTACCTAGATTTGGAACAAGGCCAAGAGACAGAGAAAGAAAGGTTGAGTGAAACAGATAAAGGCAGGTAAAGAAAAAAGCCCTTTGATTTTTAAGAGGATTAGCTTATCGAAACTTGGCAGTTTTATTACTGTGCACTAACTCTAGACTGGAAATGATAGATACCAAAAACCTCCTGGAATATGCTGGAATTAAGTTGAACATGATGGCTGCTAATTGGCTGAAATGAGCAGGAAAACAGAACTTTAATAAGATTCCTTTTAAAGGGGTCAACAATTTTTCCCTGAAAGAGACAGCAGTTCAGATTTTTTTAACTTCCCTTAAAATATTTGTGAAAAATGAAAACGGCTATTGTAAAAGTTTTTGCATTTTTAAAGTTTCTTAAAGCGATTTTAAAGCGATTTCTTTACAAGTTCAGCTACACAAAGGTCTCAACCGAAATATACAAAATAAGTTGAATAAATTAACCAAATTAAAAACTAAATTGCAGTTTGCACTGCAAAATATTTTTTTTTATTTGGAGATGGCACAAATACATTAAAACAGAAACAACAGAATCATAAGCTTGAACAATTTTCTTTTTGACAAAACACATCAAGAGGTTTGTGTCTTTAAAACACTGTTCCATTCCATTCAGCTTCTTCCAGCTGTTTTGATGAAGCTCCAAGTTTGGATGTTGTCTGCTCACCAAACAGCAGCTTCATATAAATAAATAGGGTGAAACAGGGCGAGTGATGACAGCTCTGTCAAACGGCCCCAACTTCTCTCACAAGGCTCTGGTCCACTGGGCCATCATTATTGCCCTATGCATGCGGCCCTAACAGCCATTATTTACCCCCTTCGCTAGTGTGAGTGCTTCTCTGCCACGGAGCTCCCATGAAGTAAGTGTCTAAAGACACAAAGGATGATGGGAGTGGTGGACAAAGCTTTAAAACAACTAGAGAAAAGACAGATTTATTTCTGAGGCGGAACCTGAACAATATTGGTAGAGTAATAAATGGAGAAATTAAAGGGCCCTTCTTCCATGGGGTCAATGACATAACAATGAGTTGGTGAAATAATGACTCCCATTGGCTCCAACCGAAGGAGCTCGGAACAAAAGCGGCTTCACATATGTCCTGATTTCTTTATCTTAACTTTGGCTCACCCATGCAGGGCTGTCAGGCCGCTGTTCAGTGGGCAGATTTAAGGGTCTGTTTGCACTTTAAGGCCTTTATGAGGAACGGTACCGACTGACCTAGCGTCAGCTCTCCCCCCTCACGTTCCCCTCTCACCAGGGAGAACCCATTCACACTCCTCTGCAGCGTCTAGGGTCCGAACTGTGCTGAAAAGTAGCTGCTGCTTTCCAAAATCATCACGCTCTCACAGTTTTAGCCCTTATCAGCATTCTGGGAATTAAAAATACATCTAACAGTCATGCACAGGGTCAAACATTTACTGGACACGTACAACATCTTAAATAAAACGCATCATGAACAAATAAAAGTTCATCATTAGAAATGCAATAAATAGCTTGATGAAGGAGAACAATACTTTGCAATTGGCCATTGCCATGTGCCATAAATGTTTACTGATAATGAAGTTTAAGCATGAAACAGGAAAAGGTTCATCGGAACATTTGCTTAAATGTAAACTGAAACAGACATGGGCAGTGTTGTAAAGGATACTGAATTAATGTTTATTTGGTCTACACATTGTACGTTTGTTCGTAAAGGTTCCAGTTATTTTGTTTCAACTAATAGAGAACTTCCATCTCATTGTAGGGTTTGTGATATTAGATTTGATACCAATTGAAGCCATCTGGGAGATGTTGAAATCAAAGCACATGCCAAAACCGCCAGTAAAGCAGAAAGGCTAGAATTACATGTATGCTAATGAAACGCAGAATTGTATTCATTCCTATTAAAATTATATCACAATAATTCCACAATGGCAAGTAAATACACCAGTACAACTACATAAATCAAAACTTTGGGTCTCTACAACCTTAAATATGTCTGTATTTACTTCTTGCTCTGCACAAACTTCCACAATTTTGGAGTGTTGTAAGTAGTTCCCAAGGTGTTGCTATGTGGTTGGAGGTTTTTTCACTTCCTAAGCCCAAGTATGAGCAATAGTAATAGTGATGCTACTCTTAGCAAACAACAGATTAGTAATAGTCCACTAACTAGTTTCACTAACTGGCTGTGAAGTTTGTCTATGGCTGCTTTAAGGCGTGTAGGACCTTTTGAGGACATATGTTTGCAGCCACATCTCTGCCCCAGCATCCTGTATGTATCCTGTCTGATCCAACAATGATTCAGCACTTCTCTCCCAGAATTCCATGGGGTTCCTTGCTCTGCAGACCACAGGCCATCTGATGGAGGGGGCGGAGCCTGCCCTTGCATGTCAACCGTGGTCCCAGACGCTTGGAGGAAATGCCAAGTGCAACATGGGACCTGGCCAGGATGTTGGGGCGGTTGATTTTCTGCTTACAGGTGCAGGGAGAGTGGCTGTGGCCCCGGCTCGTAGGAGGCCCTTTGTGCAACGTGGGAAAGTCATTCCTGATGCACTGAGCCACATTAGACCCAATAATCTATCAGCAGACACACCAGCCAGGCCTGTCTGGTATGCATTAGAAAGGAACGCTAGCCAAAGCAGGAACACCTAGTGCGAGAAACCCACTGGAAGGCAAACATTAGCGTTGTCTTTTATTTGTGCCTGTGAATGTATGTGACTGAAGAAAAGATGAGAGAGAGTGAGAGAAAACAGAGAATGAAATGAGACAGGCAATGACTCAATCAAATGATAACTCACATAGGCTGACTATCAAAAGAGACTTTGAAGCTGTGGTTTCAATGGAGCAGCTATGTGTTGACTGAGACCTTTTGAGATGCTAGGAGAGACACTGCAGTGACATTAAATGACTTGAGATTTAATGAGTCATCAAAGTATTGCTTTCTGAGGAACATGAGAAACAGTCTACAGCAACATGAAGTGGCCTCTGAATTTGTAGATTAGACATTGCCATTTGTACTGGCAGGTTTTCTTATATAAATGATGAGATTTCAGTAAGTTTACTCCAAAACTTGAAAGTTGTCATCATTTCTCACCCTCATGTTGTTCTAAACCTGTAAAATATTATAAAAATTAATCTACCTGGAACACAGATAAAAACATTCCTAAAGTATTTGTTAAATTCATAAAATGGAACCAGCACTATAAAGCATTTTCATTAAAGTCATACAGACTTAGAAATGTAAATAAATAACAGAATACTGGGTAAACCATTGAATGGATGTTTGAGTTTAAAGTAACTCTGTGAGTGTTGTGAACAAATCAATGTCACTTCTGTGTTTGGGAAAGAAACCATTTACACGTGAAATAATGGATTCAATAATCACACGCTCAAACCTGAAACAGAGTCAAATTATGAGCATTTCATTCGTGACTTTGTTACGGATGGAGATGGATGACGGACGCACAATATTACTCCCGTGAGTTTCATTCGCAGAACAAAATGATTAGTAGATTTCACAACCAGCACACCATTGTGCCTGTGTCCTTTTCCTTAAAGACAAGACTCCCTTCCTGTAGTTATTCAAGTCAAGTCCACCTCAACTCCCCTGAGACGAGGCTCACACCCAAATCCTGAGCGCAGTTTCTTAACACAGATGTCAGATTATATTTCACCACTGGCAAGGAAGTTTTGGCAATTCTCTCCACAGATAGAGAGGTTGTCATCAGGATACTGGGTTTGATGAATGGTGCATTTGGGGCCGCATGTTGTTATCAATGCATCATATCCAAAGGGGATGTGAATGTGGAACGATAGCGTCTAAAACAATGGCATAAATCACCAGGAGGTGTACGGCTTCCAAGCTTCCATAGACACCATAGACGCTTAACAACGTGTAGTTCCAGTTTTCTTCAAAGATGGATTCTGTAGAAGGGGAACTTCTTAGGGGAACTACATAACAAGCGACTAAAACATAATCTTGACAAACAGTTCTGGAATTTTTTCATTTATGACAATGTACAAGTATGCCTATATTATGCTAGCTTCCTGGAGGTGTGGCCAAGATGGTTTTGAGGTGAACTAATTTAAAGGAATAACAACAGTAGGCCATAAACTACTAATCAGTCACCTAGACACGCATTTTAACAGATCTGAAACACTCCCCGTAGCTGATTGATCAGCTTGTTGCTAACAAACTAGCAGCACAAGCTGGGTCGCTGATGTCTTCAATCCATCTCTGGCCATCTGAACTGCTCAAAAGAGGCCTTAGCCTCTGTTCTGCTCTCCTTTATACAGACAAACATCACTTATGTGAAAAGTGTTTAATGGGAATTTGACATTTCTAACTTTCAAGGGGGCTTTTAAAAGACTGAAAATCCTGTGAGGATTAGAGGAAGAGAGTATAAACATGTGATATGGATTCACCAGGTGCATGATAAAACAGACTGTGTCTGACTAAAACTTAAGGGAGCCTCAAACGGCTAAAAACTTTTGGACAGAAAATTCAACTCTCATGCTGTGTAAGAAATCGCTCACTCATTCACTTGTTCGCTACTTCCTATAAAGAAAAAGACATTTGAGTCCACCATATAGGGAAGAAGTGAACGAGAAGAATGATTTTGAACACCAACTGTAAAATTTCTGTCATAAACATTAAGCCTATCCTGTGACAGACTTATCATAACAGTTATCTGTTTTACAACAATTTTTTCATTGTTTGTCACAGTCACATTTATGGTATTTGTTAATACAGTTTGACAACAGAGGGAACAAAACAACTGCTTGTCATGTTTACAAGCAACATTTAGCAATTGTTTTGATTTTAAAATAAAACATAAAAGCACTATAATATCTGTCACTTTAGTTGAATCTGTTTATTTTAAACAGTATAAAATAACTGTCAACAAGAACAAACAAGTTTATGAATTTTTTGGGGTGTTTACTGTCAGTGCTCTCAACCTGACTCCAGTTCGCCATCTTGCATTGAAACACTTGAAATAGTGAGTGAGCGTATACTCAAAAAAGTAGCAAACAAATGTAGTGAATGAGAATTTAGAAAACACCACAAAAAGGCCAACACATAAATGGTTGAAAATGATTGTCTGCTTCTCTTTGAAAATAATATTTAACAGTAATGTAAAATGCCCAGTCCTTTAGAAAAGTAACAGTATGTCTCTTAACAAGCCTCACAAGGTATCGAGGTATCATTCATGCCCTCCACACAAATGGTGAGAATCATGCTGTAGTTTAATGCTAATCAATACTCTCTATCACACTGCTGTTACACAACAGAGAACTCACAATCAATAGCACTCCAAAAACCAGCCCCGCTCACCTCAGTCCCTGTGGCACACACAAACCTCAGCAACTACACCTGGCCTGAAGCCCTGGCATCTATGTGGAGCTCAGAACCATTCCCCACTGAGAGAGAAGGAAAAACATTTTCCCTGTTTACGCCCCACACCCCCCAATGTGTCAAATCCTATCACATTACCAGAACATCACCACAAATGTGTGTAAGCGAAAATACGTAGTGACAAAATGATACAACAGTGTCTCACAGGACCCAAAAGGTTTGTCATTGGGGGGTAAAGACCTCCCACGTTTGACTCTTCACAGGAGGGCATATGGAAACGGGTAACAGGCATTCAAAGCAAACCCCCATGAAGCAATGGGTAGACTTTAGAAAATACTCCACAATGACATACAGCAGGACAGACAGGGACACAATCCAAGGTACTTTTCAAACTAAACTACTATATGAATTGTTGCATTACAAGAAAGTTAAAACCTTGGCTGGTATAAAGTAATGCAAATGACTCGTATTGGTAAGTCGCCACTTTCGACTTTTCTGACGCAAGCATTATAAATTGCCAAAAGATTTTGACTGTAATCTGCATCTGAGCGGATTCATGGTTCAACATTAATTGGGCTGGAGCAGAGGTTGATGGTCCAT
The DNA here is from genome assembly GCA_036877545.1 of Yasuhikotakia modesta. Lineage (NCBI taxonomy): Eukaryota > Metazoa > Chordata > Actinopteri > Cypriniformes > Botiidae > Yasuhikotakia > Yasuhikotakia modesta. Next base: position 40,286 of record JBAJNP010001284.1, on the reverse strand, counting down.
AACAATGTCAGGTACAGCCAGAACAGCACACAAGCCAGATACCCATTTCAAAAGCCCCTTTACAACCAGCAGCCTGATCCGCCTTCGGTTTAAAGATGACACAGTACAGAACATGAGTGTTTTGTCATTTTAATTAAAGGTCAGCTAAACTCAAATTCTTCTGCAATGTGTGTTATGGTTTCATTTGCAAACAAGAGATTACAAAGCTGCGTGCTTTTTAAATCTGTGGGTTTCCCCTGTTTTATCGCTTCAAAAATGCAGAGCAGAGTCAAATTCTGACCCTCCCAGATTCTTTATAACTTATTTGAAATGACACGCTGGCTTAATAAGGCTCGTTTTGCACATCTTTGAGATTTAATTGGACTTTGGGTCTTTCTCATTAACAGGGTCCATGCCTGATAAAACTCATACATCAAACTCTTCAAACAGGCGCACAGGAAAAGTCGACTCATTTCCTGCTAATGAAACAACTTTGGCACTGCGGTTTAATGCTGGACTGATGCCCAGCACAGCTGCCTCTGTCCTCATTAATAGTATTAGTTTACACAGCGGTGGATTATTGCTTTAATTACACTAGTAGCCACTGTCTTTGTTTATTGGAGAATGTTTGATCACCAATTTTAACACCACAAAATGAGTCAATTTTGACCACACCAGGATTACATAAAATTACATAACAGAACAAGAGTTTAAAGAAATTGTGACACAGGGTCCATCATTTTAATACAAATACTATAATATTTATAATATAAGTATAAGTATAATATTATAAGTATAATATTTAATACAAACTTACTTTTTAAATATCTGTCTGTACATGTTAAACTAGGGCAAGATGTCTCCGCAGCTGGTAAATCTTTGTGCTAGCAACGCCAACGCTAAACTGCTAAAATGCAACACTTGAAGCTACTGTAACCTGCTTCGGATAAAAGAATCTGTCAGCTGCATAAATGTAATGAGGGTGGGATAGGACAGAATTATAATGAGAGTTACTTAAAAGTGTTGCCATATTTGCTTTACTGTATATATTGGATGGCAGCCATCAGAGATCAAACCATACAGAAGGTCGGACCCCATGTGAGAGACACCTGTGTGCACACTGAACACCTGGAGCCAGAACTGTAGAGAAACAACCAAGCTTTATGACTCAAAGACCAGCAGCTGTCCTCTGGTCACAAAAGCATTAATGACTCGCCCAAACAAAACAATGCCACCATCAATAAACAACATTTTCAGAGCTCTTCCTCCTCCATGTGTAGGGAGGACACGCAGCCCGAGCAGAAACAGGGAGGGGCACTACAGAATCCGGGGCTCTGAAACACTCCAGCATTCCCAACAAACACCCCTCACCGCCAGCACTACAGGAAGTTGTTGGCTCTGACGCTCCATCGAACGGAACGAGATAAAGCAGAAACGGCAAGGAGTCTCTGGTTTAGCCTTTTGATATGAATGTGAGCTTTGGAGTGATTCACGCTAACAAACCACAAGTATGACGCTGGCCCACAACAGCTGGGCTGACCATGAGACCTCCAGAACAATGAGCTAGCCTGACACCGCTCCAGCTTACACAAAAAAAGACCTCATTTGACCTTGGAGATCCATTACATGAAGCAGCTCTGCAGCTGGGTTGCACATGAAAAAAACGCTTGTCTTAATTGACTGCAAACACGCTAAGACTGAAAATGAGACGCTGTCCCTTCAAATGGTCAGGTAAGTTTGTGGTTCGAACCGTTTAAGGGTTGGGAGAGGTTATTGGTGGTTCCTGCTCAAACATGGTGATTTGTGATTTAGTAATTGGAACAAATCATAGAACATAACACATCACACACTGGATACACCAAATAATAACACTTGTTACATTTGCAGTTACCACGTTTTGACCTAGTGGGCTATGTAATATGCAACAAATTTCCAACAGATTTACACTAAACAAGAGACCCAGGCTATATCTGGAAACCAAAATATTAGAGACTAGAGACATTTTTCCTGGGCAAGTGAGCAACCACCTAGATTACCCTAGCAACCACCTGGCAATCACCAACACCGCCTTAGCAACTGCATAGCAATGCCTTGGTAACCACCCAAAATGCACTAGCAACCCCCAGATAACCCTAAATTTGCATAGGTGAGATTTAATAGACAAGCACCGCTCACACTTTCCTAAGACAAAAAAGATCTAGTTATACATACCAACTCATTAGAAGCACACAAAATTAAAATATAAAATCATTCTAAAGGTTCAGATCTGTGACCGGTTCAATAGTAACCGGAGGGCAGCATAAAACTCCTGCTTTATGAGTTAACAGCAATTTGTTCTGTTTACACAATTTTCTGCCTGAACCGCTCAAACAGAAGCAGAGCCAGGCTTGCTTTTTATGTTAAATGACCTAATGCATTTGATACTGATGTTGGGTAAATAAATGCTTATTTTGGCTGCTGCTTATAAGAGGAAGTACGGCACCCATAATAACAGAGATTTTATTAACATCCTTTATGAACTGTGGATTCTGGCAGTACTGTCGTCCCTGGGTATATGTCTGGACACAGATCTCATATTTCTGGAATTCTTAATGAATAATTAAGTGCTGTTTGCTAGTCCTTGAGATTCACATTTACATTTATGTATTTTGCAGGTGCTTTTATCCAAAGCAGAATTCGATGCATTTAAAGTATATTTCTTATTTTTTATTCTCTCTGTGATTCGAACCCATGACCTTGATGTTGCTAGCGTAGTTCCTAGACCGCAGAAGGGTCTGTTAACTGTTATCGTTGACATATATATTGTTTCATATTTAATTTTCAATGGCTGAAATATGTCTGAGTAGTTGTGAGATAAGTTCTTGATCAATAAGGACAAACTGAGCTCATAAAAAAGACAATGATAACCCAATAATAAGACAATAATGTTCCCTTGCATATATAAGCTCAACTGGTAGATCACATTGATAGCAACACCAAGGTCCTGGGTTTGAATCCCAATACACAAACCCTTAATTAAATTTTCTCTAACTTTTCTGTCACAAGCCGCTTGAGATAAAAAGACGTGAAACATATAAAATGCATTTTTCCATTATCTTGACAAAACCATCTTAGCCTCTAACCTATTGCTAGGCTTTCAGTACAGTATAAAATAAAACAATGAAATCTAGCAAGGTTTCTAACCAATAGGAAGAGAATTTGGAAACACCGAGATCTCCTCATTCCTATTCCTTTAACAACACAAGTCTGGCTCGGCAGGTTAAACAATGAAAGTGTCAAGCTAAAGTATGTGTTAAGTGGAAAGTTACAGATACTAATTCACAGAAGACTTTCAGCTGAAGGGTGTTTTAGATGATACCAAAACGTTCTCACAGTGTGTTATGAATTCAGTGAGGCCTGTAACCAGTTGACAGTTGACTCATTTTTTCTCTATTTGAAAAAACATGGATAATATCAACCATTTATTCATGACAATCCCAAAGTCAGTCTCAAAATATCTAAAGCTACATGGTCACCCAGGCATTATCTTTGGAATGTCTGAGACTGAAGGCCATCATTCCTAAAACATGACTCGGAAGTTACGGGAAAGATAAATTACTTCCACTAAACAAAGATACATTTTGATGAGAAATACTGGAATATTGAAAGATGGGTGGAACGACTAAACAATGTATTTCTGTTTGCTCTGTAAGTCTGGTTTGCTCATTTCTGACAAGTGAGAAACGCCATCCTGGTTAGAATCAAGTGGATTCACTTCTCTAGCTTATCTTGTGACAGCAATTCCACAAACATAAATCATCATTTGGTGTTCTAGTGCATTAAAAAAACCTAAACAAGTAGAAAAAAGCCAAGAGGAAAACCTAGCAAAAAAACTGTACTGACTGTTAAATCAAAATAATTAGCTGCTGAAAGGACATGAAAATTGAAAATTGTATCATGATTTAATTACAGTTATGTTTCCAAACCAATGTAAGGAGTAACTTTGAAGAATGTTAATACTACTCTGCTACAATAAAAGTAAATGGGGACTGAAGCAGTCAATCTCCAACATTCCTTTTTTTCTCACCTGTAGGTGTGGAAACAGGATAAAATTTTCAATTATGGCTGTACTGTCAGTTTAATAGGGATTTTCAACGTTCGTAGAGGGCCAATCCCATTCTAAAGGTCACACACATTAAATAACACCTCAAGAGCGAGAAACAGGTTTGTGGATGAGAGCATTTGCCTCTTAATCTCTGCTCTTCAGTGCTGATGGTATCTTTATTGCAATCAAAACAAGACGAGGTGCTGATTTGGCTCCGGCGGTGACGCATTTCCACCTCCACTACACCGGCTCGTGTTAACTAACTCTCTTCCTCTGAGCATACAGGTTCTGTGGCCACGGCTCAATATCAGACCAGGAAATATCACGGGAGAGGCCTGACAGCAATTATCCTCATGACTGTTACAGAGCATGCTGGGCCCAACACAAGGTTACTGTTATGTCCAAATGAGCTCAAATGAAGTCGTCCCGGAAGTGACCCAAACAAATTTGAGCTCAAAAAGAATGCAGGTGCTTCCCAAGGCAGGTGAATACGGAATGTTGTTAGTAACGCTGCCCTGATAAATGAGTCCAACTGAGGTTCTGTATATGACTGGCTGAGCTGAGGCAAGGTGAGGGTTCAAATTTGGTCTGGGTCTAACTAAGCAGTAATAATGAGGACTTAAGGGTCACACTACAGAACACAAGATTTGGTACTTAGAGAAGTTGCTGCATGTTAATCCGCAGCACTGTTTTAGCGGATTGGGCTCTGTTCCAAAATCTGTTGAGCTGCCTACATGAGCAAGGGTGTGATTTAGAACACCCTACACATGCAATACCCTCATCACTATGTAATTATACACAGAAATACATCAAAATAAATCAGCCTCTTCTTTCTAACATCAGGATCCTTCAGAAGGATACCCAGAGCACAAAGTGCTACACAAAGCCAACAATAGCACAAGGTTTGGCTGATTTAACCACATTTCACTACTTTTTTCTGACATTTAGGAATAACAGCATCTAACCTACTTCCTACTTATTACCTCAACATGACTAGGCAGGCTAAGTTTCATAACGGACTCATTTTTTTGCAGCTCAGTTACCATATAGCTTCAACATTACAGTGTGTTTCCAAAGCACAAACAACTCGTATCTGACAAATGCAATTCAATGTGATAGGAACCCTACAAGCATCACTGCATAAATCAAAATACATTTTTGCCAATCAATACCTATTTCATTAAAGCTACACATTCTGTTCTATATGACAAGTTTTATTAATCCCACAATTCACTGCAGCATGTCATTATTCAGCCCCATAATGAAGCTGTACAGACACAACATCAATACTCCTAATAAAAGCATCAATTAGAGAGCTGTGGATCTTTTAAGTGGATCTTTGTTTAATTATGCAAGGGTTGTCACACCTACAGAAAAATCTGTGTAGACGGGGGAGAGGGAGAAGGGTAAAATACACCCTTAGTATGTAGACCAGCCCCCATGGTGGTCTTTGGCCAGGCTCTGTACCAAAATGATGTAATCGCACAGAGGATCCGATTTACTTTGGCTCCCTGTTGTCTTATTTCAAAGACTACATCACAGAAATACTAGCTGGGCAGAGGAGAAAAATATATACATTTTTTTCACAGAATGACTGTACGCCTTTAATGCTTTTGATATCAGGTTAAGATCCTATCGTTATAAGACTCAGGTTTCTCACCTCATCTTTGTTCTCACAGTGTCCAGTGAGATGCAATCGAAAGCAAAAGTTTAAATAATAACCCCAAACAACAACAGGATTAATGTGTATTGTGTTCCCTTTAACACAGCGTAGTTCTCTGATCAATGTCAACACTGCTTGTTTTTGACGTTAATACCTTTTAAGCAGAATACTTCAGTGTTTTAGTTTCCTTTTATCCGTACAGGTTACGCTGCAGTAAACCTGGAAGGAAACAGCAACTATATTTTTGTGGAAACATGGATTAAATGTTACACTATTACACAGTTTCTAACCATATGCCAAACTGTACAAAATCTTAAAAATATGATAATGTTTCAACACAAACTGTTACTAATAGTTATTATTAGAATGATGGAAATGCGTTTGAGTTTCGCTTGTAAATGACAGTACGTTCATTACTGCGTTAAATGAAAATGCGAAGTCATAAAAATGGAGCAATACTGCCCCCTAATGCCCAAATTCCACTTAACAGTCCCAAAAGCGGTTCACTTAACCAGTATAGAGGACTTGGGAGACTGACAGCACAAAATAACAGATATGCCTAGAGGAATTACATTTTCTTACACAACCAGTCCTGTATAGGAAGCTCATTAAATAAGCTTCACTAGATAGTTTACTGCTGACATATAAAGCACAGCTACACTTACATCCAGCATAAGACATTCTGGAAAAAATGCCGTCAGATGAATAATTGAGTTCAGGCCTGTCTGAAAGAGCTGCATATTAAAATTCTGTCTGCTAAGTCACTGAATGACTAGACAGCAAGACACAATGCGCGTCTTCGGTTTCAGACGACAGTCTTAACTTTACTCTGTAATCTAAACCACTTGTTACCACTAGATGACAGTAAAACTTATTGAATACAACAAACTTCACAGTAAGGGTTATACAAAACAAAAACAATACAAAACACACACACACTAACTAACTAACTTTAATGTGGTCAACTAATACGGACATATTTTACAGAAATCACATCTCCTCAAGACTCACCTTTGGTTGAACATTCCTCGGAAGTTGTAATTGGCTCTGTAGTTGGGAATAGGTTTGGGGTCTAGGGGTCTGTAGATTGCCGGCTCTCCTCGCTTCATGGCCAAACCATTCAGCTCCACTGTAGGAGTGATGCTACCTGCAAAATATCATCTTTCATCTTATTCCGAACATCCTCAATATTCTAAAAAACGTCATTTTAATCAGTAATTTCAGTAAAAAGAAATACATCATTGCTGTGACAAAATTGTCTTTTAACCAAGCAGAACCATACATGACAATCTTTAAACATTGATTATTTCCAACGTAAATGTTGTCCTAAACTCACACAAGAAGGAAAAATAGGCAACTATGAGATTTTAGGAACAAAAACTCTTGCACAAAAGAACAGAGAGTGAAAAACAAGAATTTACTGCTTCAGTTTTTCCAAGGGATATTGCATTTGAAACTCACTACATTTCTGGAATACTTTTATTATTGCAAGACATTGTTTAAACTTAGCCAGCAAAGTAAACAACTGACGGAACTGACTGCAGATTTGTTTTATGTAGAGCAGCTGTTACTGACTCCAATAATGATGGTTTATCTTTACTGAAAGTGATCTCTCTTCAACCCACCCTGATATCTTACCTCAGAAAGATACACAGTGGTGTCCAAAAACAGCACTGGCAGTAACATTCTGTTATTGCTTACATGTTACGCACTGTATCTTCCAAATTATGAATTAAAGGTTATAAAAATACATAAAAAACCTCTGTGCCCTTACTGCTATGCAAATTCTAGGCAGTGCCATATTATGATTATTGTCATGGCTGAAACGCTTCCAAATTCCACACATTGGCCCTACCAACCCCCTTGAGCCGTGACAATAATCACAATTGTGCTCTAATGCACAGCTTGTGTGTTACTCTGACATGATGATACCTGGGTTGCTGTTGATATCTGTTTTAGGTGAGCGAGGGGGAGGCCGGGGCAGGCTGCTCTCGCTCAGGGCCTTAGTTGCTGTGGAGTGCTGGGCTTTTTTAATGCTGCTTCCTTCTGCCTCCCAAACCTGGTTTCCCAAACACAGCTGGACTGTAAACACCTGCACACAGATTAAGAAAATGTGCAATGACATTAATGAACAGAGGGAACACATGAGATGCACTATGGATGCCGAAATTGTTATTCACAACTACTACTGACCATTACTGACTCTTACAAGCAATTTTCTAGGACAAGGACGTGCACATTTAGATCAAGCCTTTCATTAAACGTAGAACATAATAAATTGAACGTTTAAGCCTGAAGATACGGCAATGCATTTCAGTCAATAAATACAATAGCTGTTATTATACCTTAGCATGTGCAGGCCCTTTCTCATTCAGCAGTTTATATTGAGGCTGAATCCTGTTGAAACGGGCTAACTCATTTACCAGACACATGGGAGTTTTCTCTTTAGGGTTTGCCATGTTTTCTTGAGGAGGGCCTGTCGAAAAGATGCATTTCAGTTGAGCTTAGCATAAACAAACAAAATAATCAAACAAGCTAGTTTATTAATGCATGCAGTGGCCCCATAAAGTATGTGGATAGGTACACAAAATAGATTACATGACAAAAGATCAAAATGAGTCGCATCTACAAACAAATTATGCTTCAGCTTTTATCAATTTAAAGCCATTTTTGTGATTACTTTTAACCAAATGGCCCCAATGTTATTTTTAGGATAAGATTAGTTCTCCTGTGCTTTAAACTGTAAATATACAACCCCACGTCCAGAGCTTCTTAATAATTATGACTCATATATATTTGGAATAAGCAGATGTTATCAGACTCCAAAACATCTAATTTCTGTAGACTAACTGAGGACACATCATGTTGTGACTGAGATTCCCTCTAGCAAAAAAATACAAGACACACTATTTCTCTTTGTTTCCCTAAACATAACAATTAAAACCAGACACATTATATAGCGCTTGTGGCTATCCATTGTAACTAATGTTATTTGTCAGTATAACCACAATAAATGATTTGTAATGTTGTAACCAACATTCACATTACACACAATGCATTGGATCGGTATACACACAACAGCTCAATACCTGATGGGTTGGCTGGTACAGTGGAGTCCACAAAGCCAGAGGCAGGGCTGGGGCAGGTGGGCGATGTGGCTGGCACTGTGCCATTGATGGTGGGCTGCAGACCCAGAGCTCCTGGGCTGGGCATGGCCACAGGTTGTGCCACAGGGGACAGGCCAGGCCCAGACAAGGGGGCTGATGTCTGCACTTTCACTTGAGCCATGCTCTATCACTGTCAAAAACAATGACACTTTATATTTAACACACACATATTTGCACACAAACCTTTTTAAAACAGCACTCCTATAGGCTGCAGTTTAAGGTAGGCTGTGATTCCTATAAACCTTTTTGTTTTAAACCAAGGGAACTAGTAAAACAGTGAGCAGATTTTCTCTATTACTACATTACATGGCTAAGCAATTTCAGTTTCCATTTTTGGGACATTATGCGGCACACATGGTCAAGGGCATGAAATAAAGTCAAACAGGACCAGCTGCAGGGTAGAGAAAGCACACTAATTTTAAAACAGATACGGCCGTGTCTCATTTCTTAAGTTAGTTTGGTCAGAAAAGAATTCAAAGTATTGGCAGGCTCAGTCAAGTCAATATTATATTTAAGCTGTCAAATAATAGAAATGTGGTGAAAACATACAACACAGAAGACAGATAAACGCAGAACAGTTGCACGAATACACCTGTCTCACTTTGATAACAGATGTGGGCTCCTGTTCCAAACGAACAAACATTTAAATAGAACCATTCATCAATATGACTGTACTGACAGTAAAATAAAAATAAAGCATATAAACTAGTTCTTTAATCCATCAACTAGTGGTTAACTATGTTTCCTGGCCATTATATTAACCACTAAACTACATATTACCTTTTGTTTGCTTTTGTTTTGCTTTGTTTGTTGTTGTTTTACAAACTGTCAACAGACACCAAAGTTTATGAACTTCTCAACTACAAAAGGAAGTTTGTTTACAATTTACACATTTTAAGCAATAAACATTCACAAATGTTCAAAATGTTTGTGAATACTGGATTAGCGATTTAAAATAACTATATTTTCTAAATAAATAGCCTAGCCTCTAGCATCTAGTATAACAGCATCAATTGCACAACATCTCACTTGTTAAACTCATGGTTGTGTTACACTTTGACACATGATGGTCTAGACTTGTCATCAGCATCAAACCAATGGCGTGACATCTGACCACTGGGGTCCATTCAGTAAACTGTCTCAGAGCACAAAAACAGGTGATGAGGACAAAGCTTTATTTGTAAACCTGACTCACTGCAAGACCACTAAACTGAGGTCACAGTCTCTTTTCATCTGGCTGGAGGAATGTGTTGTTTTTGTTGCTAACACCAATGAAAGATGTGCAACAAGCCCTTTAACAGTTACATGAACTAATCTAGGACTGTGTCTCAAAACCTAACCGAGCGATCGTTTGGGCAACAACGTTGTCTAAGTAGTCAGCACCCTGGGGTTTGAAACACAGCCTTCATTCCCCTGTCTAGCAGGCCACCGGGTCTCAACTCATCTGGTATGTGCAGACATCATGGCTGAACGACTGAATAAACCCCTTTATATCTTAGCGATGCACACTCTCGTCGCTACAACTAACTAACAAACGACAGATCGCTGTTTCAACTGTACATCTGAATTGATCGTTACTTTAAACGACAACGCAGTTCATTATATTTCTTTACCTTCGTCCAGGGCCAGACCCCAGTACACCTCCAACATTGGCAAACACTAAAGAGAACTGATGGTAGGAGCAAACCACCGTATAAATAACGTTATTTTCTGTTAAGAAATTGTAAAAATGCGTTTCTGTCCAAATGTATAGGTTTAAGATAAATCATAGGTTTTGCTTTTAAACGTATAAGAGGTGAGAAGGTTTTAGAAAAATTGTAGCAAGTAATTAAATGACACCAAACAAACAGAGCACCCCTCCTCTGCCTCACAGATGGTGCGGTCCGGGATCCTGATCCTACAGATGAATTCATACACTGTAAATGTTACTCCACGTACATGTACATGTTTATGACACACTTTAAAAAAACACACAATTATATTTAGGTTTATTAACAAGAGGAAAAATCTTTAGAATAATACTTTTGTGTACTTTTAAGGTATTCATGTAAATGTTTTGTGTCTTGTTTGTGAAAATGTTTGCATGTTGCTGTATAAACATAAATGCAGTATGTAAATGTTTAAAACTTACTCAAAACCTGTGTTTTTATTATTTAAATTAACAGGCACAATTTACATAATTTATACACAACAAAACAAAAATTAGAAAAACAATAACTCATACCACCCTTGATTTCCTTTCTTTTACAATGTTCAAACCAGTAAATGACAGCATTTATAACAAAGTAGTTACAAAAATCCTTTGACATACAAGTCTATATAACCGTAAGTGTATAAACACTAACTAACTTCCTTTAATTGGTGTCAAACCATAATTCTCAACCACACATTCAGTTTAGCCCTGTTGTAACTTCTACACATTTTCTTTCAGTAATAAAGACAAAAACATGAATAACATATTATTAATATCCTGATATTGTTTGCAGGGGGAAGCAAGAATAATGACCTTGTTTTTTTAACATCCTACACCAGCACATTCGCTTGGAAGCCTAAACATACTTTACCACAGATAATGGAAAAAGGCAAGCCAACCAACTTTGGAATATTCAAGTATTTGAATGGATGGCTAAGAAATACATAGTCTTTGGAGTGTATGAACTTAAAAAGTGTGAAATCTCTTATTACCAACTAGATACCATACATTAAACATACATAAATGTTGGGAAAATTTTATTTTCTGTGTTCGTTATTCCAGCAAACACAAAAAACAAACCAACCCAAAAGTCATTGACCGCAACGCTATTTACTAGGAGAAACAAAAATATTGATTTTTGAAAAAGTGCAGATAATTCAAACTTTATCAAATATGTGCTTTGCAATAATAATATTCATGTATCTACATATGGACCATGTTGCCAATTTAACAACTTTCAAAGAGTTTTTTTCAGAAAGCAAATATTAAGAGTTACATGAATCAATTTTGAAATACAAGCATTGTACATTTGACTAAATATTTTCTTTTTTAATTTTTGTCCTTAACTATGTAACAGTCTCTTGGGAGAAAATATAATCAAATGGAAAATATCTAGGAATATTTAGCAATGTTTTTTCCTTGAAAAAATTACCTGAGCCAGACAAGTATGACCAGGAGAATCACAATGACTTCCAAACCAGCTGCAGTCACAAAGAATAAATAATTTCATTTCTCAATAAAGTAAAATAAAAAAGGCATGTTTAAAAGTGAGGTACTAAGGGGAACAAACGTTTAAAAACTGAATAGATTAAAAGGAACTAGAGTTTGTCTTAATACAAAACATATTATACAAATAAATTAGAACACAACAATTTTCATGCCAACATGTAATATATTGGGTTTCCTAGCTCTGCTTGTGCCAACAGCAAAACTACACAGAAAACTGTGTTTACCCCATATGTGTTATCAGAGGTAAATATGTTTGTAGATGTTTAGATTGAATCTGGGTTTTGATACTAAGGAGGAGACTCTACCAAGTAGAGGAGCCTCTACTTGCAGTCATTTGAGAACTTGAGATGATTAACACAAAATAGTACCATTCTTAAATTAAACTATTTACAGTGGCCCATCAGCGTTTACAGTGGACCCTCGACACCCATTTTAACAGAACTGCATGTCAATAGACTATTCTAGATCATTTCACAGTGCATACCTTCAGTAGGAATTAAACAATCATAAAAGCAAAGGGTCAAAGATTTTGACACTACAATCGTTTCCTGATTTGTTTTGGATTTCTAATCAAATATTTGATTTGGAGTTTTCATTGTTGGCCAAGATATGCACTTATGTTTGTTATTGCACAAGAGACGTGTACCTTAAAACATACCAAAGGTAAAGATTAACAAGAACACATGGTCCAGTACACAAATAATCTTACTACAAAAAAAACAAAATCCTTCTTGGACAAATTTAAAATTTTCCCACACCAACTCTTGATGTGTCCATTTTCATTCTCCTCAAAATTTTCCATTCTTCATCTGTTTTCCACATGCATCCAACTGGCTACTGGTAACGCAGCTAAGGTCCTTTCATGTTTGTCCATGAGTCCATGCTTGTAATTTCAGTCCAAGGTTAAAGTTCAGAGACCCTATTGTTTTAAAAAAGTGCTTCTGTATAGGTCAGTAGGACTTCCTTCCCTCCGGACTTCAAGACAGTTCATATTAACAGGTATCATCTGTGAGCAGAGGGCAGAATGAAACACAAAAAATTCCACTAGAAGGTTTTATCTAATGGTAACTAAAACATTTGTGCTCACCATGATACCACCATTTTGTCTTCTTTGGATTTTTATTACAAGTCCGTACGTAAAAGGAGTTATCAGGAGGCCGTCTCTGAAAAGAATAGTTTTTAAAATGTATTGCAAATTGTTATGACCACATTATTGACAGAATAATGAAGTGATCATTACTAATAAGGCAATTAAGCATTAACTTGGTTAACATTAGGAATCATGTTAATTAATCATCAAATCATTAAATAATTCATTAATAATTGAACAAGTCTTGTTTGCCTAGAATTCACTCAGAAGGTTATAATTTCTTAATGTTAAATACATTTTTCTGCCCTATCTTAATATACAAAGAATATTATAAGTCATTCATGGGTTAAAACCCATCAAAAGTGTTAATACTGTAGCACTTTCCAAACATTGCTCTGTTTGCTTGAGTGTGACAACCAGCCCAACACAGCCAAAATATTCATTATTCTGCAATAACATCTGACATTCCTCATGGTGCTAAAAATACACATTTCACCTATTAAGTCTTATGCACCCAGGGGTTTAAACTTATAATACTTTATAAACCTTATAAATAAAACAAAATGTAAAGAAACCCTGTTTTAATAATTATTAATCTGTACGTAAATAGTACCTTAAAGTTTGACTTGCAATGATAAGCACTGTATGTTTATCTCACTGCACCGTGTGCAGTGTAAAAGATTATAAACGGTTAAGGTTAGACTCTCTTTCCTGGCTTTAAGGTCATACAGACTGTCAACTGAAAAAAGTGAAGGTTAAGACATGTTAAGCAAGTCCTTTAATTAGTAAGCTATTGGTTTTAAGAGGCACCACACATCACTGATTTAAGCAGCTAATGTCTTACTATAGTAACTGACTAAAAACAAACAAACACATCTGTCCCATATTACAACCTCTTTCTTTAAATAGACAATGTTTCATTTAACTGTAAGAAAATAAAGATAATAAATTAACCAAATGTCTTACATATAGTGCTGTGGTGTAATAAACTTACCTTCTCTTTGCAGCTAGACAGCATGCTAATAATGCTAAGACAGACAGATTGTACTGAAAGAGCTGGTGACCAGTCCTCTGTTAAAATGGACAGGCAGATGTGGCCATTGCTATAAACGTGCGGATGAACGGGTATATTGTCTCCTGTGAACATTACCTGTCGAAAGAACACACATACAGAAATGCTTGCATCTCTTTCAGACAAATACCTTACCCCAAACCTTTTCATTATGTGAGTTTATCCAATTCGATCTATACCAATCCACTATTTATAGTGGGACTGATATGTAAAATAAGACTGGATTGTGGAGTTAATCCCCTCAAATGTGGCCTTTAAATCTGTACTGAAGCTGATAAGTGCCCTTGTGTGGACCAATCTCAGTGTTTTACTGTTCTGGGTGCATTTGAGGTCAGAGATACAGATGGTGGCACCACAAAAAATGAGATGATGTCAAGATAAACACTGCAGCAGTCTAGTTAATATTAATTTGCTGTTCGAATTGAACATTATGACAAAAAAATCAGTTAGCCAGTTTGTTAATGCAAGTAGTATATAATTCAATTTAGGTATTTCAGAGTGAGTTAATGCATTATAAATGCATTTCTATACAAAAGTAACTATTTGTTACTTACCTGAGGTGAGTCAAAGGGATACCGGCTGCTAAATTTAAAAAGAAGCTGAAATTTCTCCCCTTCATAAAGTGTACCAGAGGCTCCTTCCATATCCACAATCCATCTATAATAAGAAAATAATTATTTTGTTATAACAGGCACACTTTCTTTTACATGACAGAACTTCAGTTGTGCTTCATTTTAGCCTCATATGACGGAAGGAAACATCTGGCATAGCGATAATTAAATTTAGTTCTTTAGAATAGAAATGCACAATTATATAAACAGGTAATTTTGATATAGGATGGGATGAAAGCACACTGTGAAAAGGGTTAACATACACACAGTTAGCGTAAACATGTTAACTGTATAAAATAAAACAAAATGCTGTAAGGATATTAATAAGGATATTGAACTATTTGCTGGGGTTAACATGTCTGTTTTGACATGGAAAAATACTCATTTTTAATTTCATTTTAATTCACATTGCTAACAAAAAATATGCAAGTCTTGCAACATACCATTATTACTGGAATTAGATTAAATGACAGCAGCAATATCATATATCTACAGCAGCAGTTAATTTTCAGTCAGTGTAAGTATTCCTGTAGATATAATGGAAATATTGCAAGCCCACCAGGCAAAACATGTATCAGATATTTTAGGACCAAATTGCAGCATAAACAGGCCAGACCGAGGCCAGTAAGGTTTGTTTCAGCAATACTTCCCTCTCTTTAATTATTTATTAGACCTAGCAAGCATACTATACGTTGGGCAGACCATCTGATAAACTGACACAACCTTAAAAATGACAAGTAATTTCTTTAAAACATATTAACAATGTTAAAAACATATTTCCACAGCCTTTAATTTTCTATAAATATAAATCCACTAATTCACACTGCAGGAATGCTAAAAATATCAAAGCAATAAAAATGACGGAAAGCAAAGAACAATTAAAGGCATAAATTAAAGTACTAAATTAATATTAAATTAACCACACTGTGTTCTCAAAGGTTTCTTGTAAAAGTGTCAGAGGACAGCAAAAGAAAGTTAGTCTCTCAATAAGTGATTAAACACAAGTTTAAGATTAAAAGAAAACTCAATATTTGACGTTCTTACTGTGTGATGGTGTTTTGTACACTCTTCTCATTTAGAGTCATTCCAGGGGGCGGATCGTTCTGCAAAGCTAAAAGTTCCTTCTGTAACCTCTTCTGTTAAGACATAAAGCACTAAATAAGCAATAAAGAACAGATAACAATTATCCAAATAATATATCAGTATTTTTATCAATGATGTTGAAATTACATTTTTGGTAACTACATCTACATCCTCCAGGAAAGCTCGGTATACAGTTCGATAGGCTGAGCTAAAGCCTGCGCTGTGACCGAGCCATTTAAACATATAGACTGTATCCATTCTCACCTTTACGTTCATATGCCTTTACTTGTAAGAAGAATATCGTTTATAAGAAGTTATATAATAAAAATACAATAGTTATTGTAAAAGTTAGTTAAGTTAAGGTATAAAAGTTATTGTAATACAAATGTAAGTTCAAAGGTCCTGCGCTTCTGCCTCGTCACCTTGTAAGGTGGAAAAATAAGTATACATGGAAAAATCATGATAACCAATGACATACTTTGGGAGTAAACAAGTAATTCACAAAGTATCACATTTATTTTAATTATCACATTGGTTGTTTCTGTAATGAAACAGTGGTGCTGTTCGCCAGCTGTTGCTTTTAAAGCAGCGATCATTCTCACTCATCCTGACAGCTCCAGCTCAACCAGCAGGACAAGTTATGATTTACAGAATAACACAACACAATTCGACCGCTTTATTAGGCGTATCCACAAAACACCATGTTCGCTATTATAAACGATACACCCTACGTCTGATAAACGCGTGATTGACAGGTTAAACAATACTAGATGTCAGCTGTGATCTCACCTGCATCGACGCCATGATGGATCCCCCTGCATCAGTGGCGCACAGTAACGCAGGGCGACTGACGTCATCATCACGTGACAACCAACAGCCTCTGTTCCGACTACAATCGGACCGTCCCAAAGCTACTCCTAAAAACTTACTGCTTTTAATGATTACATTATTAGGTCAATCACATATTACAAAACTATAATTACATTTAAATTTAATATATAAAAAATCTTGTAAAGGACTGTATATTATTTAGTATTATTTCAGTATAATAGTATTTAGCATGCTCAACTCTTGTTTGGTCAAGAAGAGATAAAATTATGCTTCAATTAAATTTAATATAGCACATACTAGCCAATCCTGAAGTCTGTTTATTACTGTTACGGAAAAGGGAAACTTTTTCCCATTGTCATTCTGTGTTCTATAAACTAAATTATTAAATTAACAGCTAAATAACCAAAACACAGATGTTTCATCCATATTTTTTACTAATACAGAGTTTATTGCAACAGACTAGCAAATAACAAATGACATTTAAAACACTCACAAAGCAAACAAACAAATGAACAATTAATATAAAAGTAAACAGACAAGCCACTGTTTTTATAAAAGAAAATATAAATAGACACTCAAATATACACTCAAAAACACAGAGACTTATATAATGGCAAACAACTGCCATGCAAGCAGTATAATAGTCATGCATTGCCGTAAGTCCACCATAAGTCCTCTCTTCAACCTCTGCATGAACATAGAGAAGTTATATGTACTCCTTCATAAGTGGGAATTTGAAATGGAGGCTAGACAGTCTAATGCATCAAAAGTATGTTTACAGAAAAGTACTCTGCATTAACAATTACTTTAAATTATCTTAGAGTGATTATCTTTACAAATAGCAAGTAATAGCTGACAGAGATAAGGACTTGTAGAAAAAGAAAGCCTTTACAAACCCATTGTTTCACAGGCACTGTTTCACTCCTGCAAACAACAAAATTAAACATTAACATTATTCATAAACATTATTATGAATGTCTGAATGTCTCCTTTCCTCTCTCAATGAATTTATTAACAATACATCCAAGACTGTTGTAAATATCTAATGTACAACTGTTTTACTTACCACGAATTAAAACAACAGAACAAGTTTCTTAAGAAACACTGGGTACAATTAAATACTTCCGGTTCAACAATGTGTGTCTTTAAACGTCTTCCAGTCATAACCATCGTTTATGGGACTAAATTTATTTGTACACACATGCAATGATCATTATTTTTATATACACCTTTTTATTTTTATTACGATTTTAGATAAATAATAAAGATAAAGAATTAAGCACAGCGTAAAAATACAAATCGATATTGATTTAAACGAATTTGCTGTATTTCTGATATATTCGTAAACATAGCTTTTTATTTATGTTATCATTTATTTTATTCAATTTTTATATAATTTTACATTGCATAAATATGACATTTTGTTATTATAATAAAATAAACGTGCATAGCAAAAAGGCCAGCAGGTGGTGCATGTGCACATTTCAGTTCATTACAACTTTGCAAATTTAATATTATCATGCTTTTGTAATGATTGTGTTTTTGTTTAATCTTTTGCGTGGTATAAATAACGTGAGGTGAAACAATAAGTCGATAAAATGAAATACAATAATATGAGGAATAACTTACACACAAGATTTGCTATTTAGAAACGACATGTACATGTAATAATTGAGAGTAATGGATCTACCATTAAGATGGTTTCACTGTCAGTGACCTAAATGTACAGTTCTGTCTATGTATTGTAGGTGTGTGTTGGTCACGTGGTCAAAGAAAGGCGAACCTCGGGGTCGTAAACAACATGGCGTGTCACAAACATTGAGAGTGTTGAAAAAACACCCTCGGGTACACGGAAGCGATCAGCATAGCTGAAACTTTTTGACAACATTTTTTTTGTTTTTCCGAGGTCTGCAGAAAGAAAGAGACCCAGTGACAGAGCTGTCAGAGCACTGATATCATATAACTGGTGGGTCTCTATTGTAGGTCGCTTACTGTGTGCTAGCTCGTGCGCTAACTTACAAACAAATGGATGTTTAAGACGAATATGAATAGTAATAAGTAGTGTTATGTGTGTTATGCTTTGCTAAGCTCTTAGTTTGTAAGTCTAAGCTCATTATGTGATGTCTTCTTAGCATGTCATTTGCAGTGTTCTGTGTTATAGCCTGTTATGTTGGTGTTATGTCAGCCTTATGTCCATATTTGTTGGTTGGATTTTAGGGTTTAAAACGTAAAATAAATGTATGCATAATTAAATAATCCTGTTAAATATTCTTTCAAGACATGCATGTTTTTGTGCATTGATCATTTCTGAGAACGTAGAGTCTATAAATCTTAAATATAATTATGATTATATTATAGATTCAATATTTTGTTACACCTTTTAATTTTGATGATGAACTTAATAAGTGTAATTACTTGTTGTTTTGGCATGTTTTGGCAGTCAGTTTGCCGGTCTATGGGCTCTCAGTCCAGTTCTGGGATGTCTGGTGGGGGCTCTGACAACAACCCAGTCCAGTCAGAACCAGAACTGAACCAATCTGATCGCACTCAGACTGACAGCCAGCTGGAGAGACAGTCGGGATCAGAAGAGGAAGTAGACTTAGCACAAGTTCTGGCGTACTTACTGCGCAGGTATGTATATGTAAAACACGTGAGATGTATTTGGATCTGAGCTGTAGGTGCACTGAACGTATCTCCACCATAGGGGCCAGGTGCGCCTGGTCCATGGAAGTGGAGCGACAGGCCTACAGCTGGTGCAGTCGTATTCGGATTCAGATGAGGACAGCGATGGGGCCTGGGATGGGCGCTTAGGAAATCGATATGACCCTCCTGGTGTGTAAATACCTGCCTTCATTGTCCTTGATATTGGAAATAGACCTTGTGTGTTTAAAATAAGGATTCAACTGTCAGTGATTGCTTAGCACATTTAATAATAAACTGTCAATTAAAGTTATAGTTATATGTCATATAACTATATGTCTATATGTCTATAGACATATACTATGTCTACATATACATATATACTATGTCTATAGGTAAATGGATTAGACATATAGCTATATAGCTATATGTCTACATATAGCATATAGCTATATAACTATATGTCATATAATCGTCATATATTTTTGTCTCTCAGTTGATGCCCAACCAGACACACAGGAAGTGGACCGCAGTGAGATTCGCACTCAGATCCTGCTTGCAACTGCCTCCTCAGGTTTAAAGGGCAAACACAGTTTCACACAAATGCTGGCAGAGGTTAGGTCTATGTGTTTATCATTTTACACAATGTTTTAATGCTTTGCAGTAAGCTTCCATTCATTACCTAACATATAAATGCAATAGCTAATATGAATTAACAACAAACAGTGTGCTTTTGTAACATCTAATATGATCATTCTCAACATTCGTTAAAATGGTGTAGTTTATGTCAGTTGTGCTTTGTATCTGAATGTTTATAAAGGATACATGATAATTATTTAAGTGTGTTCAGAACTTCCTAACTGTCTGTATTTTTACTGTAGCGGGAAAAGGGCAGGTGTCGCGGGTCAGGTTTCTCTCATGGAGAATGTAGCCGCATTCGTTCTCAGTGAGTTTAACACACACATATAATACTGTATGTATTATATTAATAATACATACTGGTAACATTGAAAGGTTTCTAAGCATTATGCTGACCAGACACAGATTCCAGTAATTCACAAACATCTTGTCATAGTTTCCTGCCCAATCATGTTGTGTACAAGGACACATATCAGCAGAAAGTCTTCTGTGGGGTCTACAGTGATGATGGGAACATGTTTCTGACTGCATGTCAAGGTGACATATAGATTCCCTAACTGTAATCCAATGTTATGTCAATGTGATCTAATGTTATGTCAATGTGATCTAATGCTTCACTGTGTATTTCTGCCTTTACTGTTGTAGATCAGAATCTCAGGATATATGACACTAGCAGAGGCCGTTTTGTTCTGAAGAAAACCGTGAAGGCCAGAGACGTGGGCTGGAGCGTATTGGACGTGTGTCTTACCCCTGATTCTCAGTATTTGCTGTACTCCAGCTGGTCAGACTACAGTAAGACAGGGGCATGTCACTTACACTGCTGTGTTGAGACTGGCATCCATTTTATTGATGCATGTCTGTCTGTGTTCTTTCTCGTCAGTTCATGTGTGCAGTATAGATGGCGACAATGAAACGCACACCGCTCTGGACCTCAAGTTAGTGTTTCCCTCATAGTACATTATAGCATATCGTCTCAGGTAATCACCTGTGTGCTTTCTTTCCATGTGGATGACAGACAGTAGAACAGATATAACATCATAACATTCTGTAACCACATCCATCACATTACCGTGAGCTAACCAAGCTGAACTTGTTGGCAAAAGGGATATTGGTGTGGATGTGAACATTAGCGTTGTTGCCAGTGTAATTATCAAATTATTAAATTTTTTTAAAAGATATTTAATGTTAGTTTTAACTATCATATTCATTGTAAGTTCATGCTGTTAAGTAAATATAAATAATATAAATATATAAATCTGTTAAAGAAATTTCATTTTTAAAGATAAAATGTAGTTTTTTATGAAATTAGACAATGCTCTCTTGTTTGGTGACGTTAGTAATGGACAAATGACACACTGCCGTGTTATTGAAGTTTTATGTAAAAACATGTCATTAAAAGTTGTCTTTGCCAACATGTTTTTTCACAGTCAAACTTACTTTCATAACATTCACATCACATTGTGACTATGCATGACATTTAGTGATAATGATGGAATGTAATGATCAACTGTAATACTGTGTAGCTCTGTTCATCCATAAATAAGATAAAGCTGTATAAAAGAAAATGACTTAATGTTAAAAGCTTTATATTTGTACAATGTCTATGAGGCATTGTGCATGTAATTACTGTGCAAATGACTGTAGCTATCTGTGTTTATAATGTTGGTGATGCTGAGAGCTGTCTGTTCTTCTTTCAGTCCAGATGAACGGAGGTTTTGTGTTTTCTCATTGACAGTGTCCACAGATGGGAAAGAGATTTTAGGCGGGTTAGTCTCTTTAAATTTAAAGTTAGTGTCTTTAAATTCATACAAGAAGTGTTTTAAGTTTTACACTGTTTGTTTATTGGTTTGGTTTTAATAATAATTAATAAATTCCACATAAGGTACATAGAAAAAAATAGTGTGTGTTTTGAGCTGATTTTACTTGTTCCTAAGCTGCCTTTACCTTTTTTAAACAGTGCCAATGATGGTTGCCTGTACGTGTTTGATCGGGAACAAAACAAGAGGACTTTAAAGGTATGAAAAACATCTTTGTGAACAAGCAAACCGCAATCCAAAGCCATATATCCCTCCTGACCTAGTCAGTGA
>JBAJNP010001284.1:0-18030 GCA_036877545.1 Yasuhikotakia modesta | reverse complement strand
TCTCTCTCTCTCTCTATGTCTCTCTCTCTTTATGTCTCTGTCTCTCTCTCTCCCTCTATATGCCTCTCTCTCAGATTGATGCTCATGAGGATGATGTGAATGCTGTAGCATTTGCAGACAGCTCCTCACAGCTGCTGTTTTCAGGGAGTGATGATGCTCTGTGTAAGGTATGGGACAGAAGGACACTCAGAGAAGACAGACCACAGCCTGTGGGTCATCTGGCGGGACACAGAGACGGAATCACATTCATACACAGCAAGGTACATGCTAACACATTCCACAGAATAATACAGTCCACGTTATATATGCTGGTGTTAATGCATTGATGCATGTTGTGGTGAAGTACACACCTAAGATAGCAAAGTGACTGTTTACCAAAACAACTATGAATACAAATAGCCAAAGTATATCAACACCCCTTCTAATTAACTGGTTCAGCCATCTTAGCTAAACGCATTACTAATACTAACCATTACTAGTAGTGGCTATACAGTTGCTTTGTTTTCCACATCAGCCCTTACTGTCCAATGCAAAACATTATTTATATGCAAAACACCTGCCACCAGTTTCCAAAATGTAAATGCACTGTTTATATGTTGTTCTAAAGGGTGATGCTAGATATTTAATCAGTAACTCCAAAGATCAGACCATTAAGCTGTGGGACGTAAGGAAGTTCTCCCCCAAAGAGGGACTTGCAGCCTCACGGCTTGCTGTCACACAGCAGAACTGGGACTATCGATGGCAGCAGGTGCCACAGAGAGGTGTGTTTGCATGTTTGTGTAGCTTCATCACAATGTTTATGTGTAATAATCAGTCAATAGGCATTAGCATTGATTTCTGTAAGATTTCATTGAGTGTGAAATGTGTGTTATGTTATTGTCCTGGTTTTAATGTTACTAGGCAGTGCTTTATTTTCTAAAATACTTTAATGGATCTTTTTGGAAAGGTTTTACCAAGAATTTAACCAAAATGAAAAGCTCATTTGGAACCTTAACTGTAACATTGTAAGAAGCTTATTTGTTTACTTTCATTTATTTGCCTTGGTTTTTTTACACTTATAAATATAGCATTTAATACTGAAGTAAACGTGTCAGATAAACTGTTTTTTTCTAACTTCCTTTTGTTGACACTTTGCTTGGTTTTGTTGCCCTGCAGCACTAAAGAGACATAAGCTGACGGGCGACACATCTGTGATGACCTACAGGGGTCACGGGGTTCTGCACACACTCATTCGGTGCCGCTTCTCTCCTGAGTTCAGCACTGGACAGAAGTACATTTACACAGGCTGTTCAACAGGCAAAATCGTCAGTAAGTGTGTGTGTGTGTGTGTGTGTGTAGTTTTAATTTAAACGTGTAAATAAAACATTCTGTTAAAACATTTTCTTTTTAAAAATTCTGTGTGTATTAAATTATTTTTGTACATGTGTTCTCCTGTAGTCTATGACGTGTTGACGGGATGCGTCGTGTCAAAATTGTCGAATCATGATGCATGTGTACGGGATGTCAGCTGGCATCCATATCAGGACAGCATGGTCAGCAGCTCTGTAAGTAAAACTGCTGCTTCATTCTATACAGCTGAGGGCACATATATCAGAAACAATAGCGTTTTTTGTTTTTGTTGTTTAGGGCTGTCAATTAATTGAATTATTCAATTGTGCTAAACCTCTTTTTTGTAGTTAACAAATTGACTAATTTACATCCAGCTAAACAAGTTCATTTTGACAGATATAGTTTTTTGACACATACTACTGATTTGAATTTTCACTTATTGAGTCACATTTATTTTCTTCATTTCAGTGGGATGGTGCCATACGTCTGTGGGAACACACACAGAATCACCTACTGGATAAAGAGCGAGAGAGGAGTGTAGAAGTGGAGATGAAGACAAAAGGCTGTTGATGATGTCAGAGATAATGATGTCACTGTAGAGCGTGAGGGGATGCTGGAGAAACCGAAACGGGAAAAAATACAAAAAGAACAAATTCTGTTTAGAAAATGTTGAATATTTGTTTAATTCAACATTGACAAGAAACTGGTAATACAAATGTGTTGAAGGTAAATGGATTAGTGACGTTTGGTTAATGAACACAAGGCATGTTGTGATGTCACTGCTGTTACGCCTCCCTCTTTAAACTCTGAGGTGTCGGTTAAACTCCAGGTTTGGGTTTCCCAGACCTTAGGAATCATGATTTCAAACAGACTCAACAGCTGCTTTGCTTGAAAACCTGCTGTATAGCCAAATACGTTGCTTGACTAAAAAAGCCATACTTCGCAAAACGGCTATACAACATAGACAGGATAAATGTATTTTGATAAATACTTATATACTTAAAAGAATTTTGGGAATAATTATAAATATTGTAAGATATTTTATTGCTAAAATGTTAGGAATTTTATTTTGTAGTTCTGTGTTAAAAAAACAATGTGAAAATATTGAGGTGTAAAAAGTGTGTAGTCATGAGTTTTAAGAGTGAATGAGTTTCTCTTTGTGTGTGTGACACAAAAGCTGGCTCTGTGTATGATTAAAGTGCATTTAGAATTCATTGAAACTCACTAAATTGTTTTACAAGAATAATTAAACAAAATTTCACAGTTATTGCTCAATTTTCAAATATTTGTGGCAAGTCTAATTCAAGTAGCAGCTAAAAATTCATTATGTTGTATAAAAGCCAGTTTTAAAATGGCGAGATAAACAAGAGAAAATTCACAGTATTTTAACAAGGTTAAATTGTAGATAAATGGACAATGTATATATTTGCATGTATGTGTATAACATTAATATATTTTAATGATTTTGCTTATGTTAGTACTGAAGAATTACTTAAAGGAAACATTATTAATATGTTAAAGATAGCTTGTTATTATCACACATAATATTATATTATATTATAACATTATATTATATTATATTATAACATTATAATGATCAATACAGTCTATAGCACAGTAGGAATGTTGCTACTGGTTTATGTCAGACACACAGGGCTGTTGGGCATAACAGGCTGATAAGATGGGAATGTTTGGAGCTGTGTGACATAAGCCAGCAGGTTGCGCTCAGCTGTAAAAACAGAAGGGCGGCCAATAACAGACCACTGACAAATGGTACAACAACCTCATGTCTGTTTTTTGCTGAATTTCTGCCTTTAGTCTGTGTGTTGGAAATGCATTGGAGGTACCAGGCTAAACAAACCAGGATGAATCTATGTGTGCTAATGGAAATCATTTTTAAGACTCACAGCTTTACCAACAAGCTTCTACACTCTCTTCTGGTGATATGTACTGATTTTACAGCGGGACTTCTTGGCTCTTTGATATTCAGACAGTATTTTCACCTTCTTCTGTCTGTGATGGTGCTGTTTGGACCTGTTCTGAGCCTCTGGGTTTCCAAGTACAGCATATTTGCCAATAGAAACAACTACCTGTACAGGCAAGAGCTTCTTTTCTTTTAAACATTTACATGTTTAAAAACATTTACATGTTTTTACATGTGCAAATTTATCAGAATTTACAATTTACTGTGTTCTTGTAGTTCAACTGGTAGAGCATTGTGTTTGTAGCAGAAAGGTTGTGGGTTCGATCCCAGGGAACACAAGTACTGATAAAAATGTATACCCTGAATTTTCTGTAAGTTGCTTTGAAAAAGCATCTGCCAAATGAATCAATATAACATTATATAACAGACATGATTATTTTTACAGTATTAGCTGTCATCATGCTGTGATAGTTGTAACTACAGTATTTAACTGAGCTAATTACACTGTATGTGATTTGTTGGTTATGAATTCACAGGGTATTCCTGCATTCATGCTGGGGCTGGACCTTTATATTATGTGGAGCCTTTGTCTTTCTTCTCTCGTACTGCATCAGTAACTCCATAATTCACTCAGTCCGTCATTTCTCACGGCTCGCTGTGGCTGGCATGATGTGGTCCCTCCTCCGCCGCTCACTGTGTTTCCTAGTGGATGCTTCTGGAAGCTGCTTTGAACCACTACACAGCACCACACTAGCCCAAGAGAACCTTAAGGAGCTCCTTACGTCCGACACAGCTATCGGGGGCCCCTTGTTGCTACTCAGAGGGGAAATGGGGAAAGCAGACTGCCTTAGGGCAGGCCTTCAGTGGCAAGGATGTGAAGTATCCAATGATATCCTGATCCTGTGCTTGTGTTGCCTGATTCTTGCTGAGGAAATCTGTGTTTTCGGGCCCTGCTTGGCCCTAGGGAAGCCCATTGGGGCTCCACTGAGGATTCTCTTCCTGTTGTGTGTTTGGTTGCTGAGTCTCTGGGTCTTTCTGATTCTCTGTTTGCTGGCACACTTCCCACTGTTCTACTCCCAGCTGGTTGGGGGCGCTCTAGGGTATCTGGAATGGAAAGTACTTTATAAGGGCTGGTACGCTTTGAAGCCAGGTTGGTGTTTTCTGAGGAGACCGGGAACTTGGGATTTGGACACCACATGTAAAACTCCATCAGATGGGCACACTGGCAATTCATAGCCTTTGGTCAAAAATAAATGTGATAGAAATAAATAAATAGAAATAAATACATTAATAAATACATTCATATAATAAATTTGTTTGATATTCAGAATAGAATATGAATCACTAAAGTACTACTTCTGAGATTTTTGTTTCCTGTTATGTCAAACCATATTGCATTTATATGAACATTAAAATGAATTAATGTACATATTGCTCAAAAAATACTATCCAGATTAAAACTGATCTATGAAAACCCAATATCCATTGTATTTTGTTACTTGCTGGCGTTGTTGGGTCTGTACAACCAGCCTTAGGTTACATGACTCTAAAATGTACATGACTCTAAATTGACACACAATGGATAACATGCTAACACACATTTTCACCATTTTATTGAGTAAAAATGTAAAACAATACATTTCTTCTCTGGTGAATACACTGTGACTGTGAAATATGATATGACATGTTTTATTCTTAGCTGAAGCCTCTGTTTGTGTCTTTTCGGTGCAGATCCACTGCGGTTCTCAGTAGATAAGCGCTTTCGAAGATAAATCTCCTCTGGGTTTCTTAATCTTGTCAAAATTCTTGCCGATGACATCATACAACACAGCCTGGAGTTAAAAACAGAATGAATCAAATCCATTATAGGATCTTACACCATATATAAGCCCAATGCAATACAGCATTAAGATTATTATCTGTTTATGGGATAAGCTGAGTCTGAACTCACGTAAGTGTTGCGAATCTCCAGGACTATGATGCGTAACTCGCAGTACTGATACTGATCCAGTTCATGAACAAGCTGTCTGTAATCTCCCTGTTGCCAGGCAACAAAACAAGTCAATTAAAATGAATGGCATTTAAATTTAGGTTTCAATTACTAGTAATGGCAAGATCTTATTCCAATAGTCTGACCACATGTGGCTGTTTGGAAGCTTTGGCTACAGCGTCTCCCCTCTCATTGTAGTACCTGATTATACAAATACATGATACATCACATTTATTATGTGGTTATATTCACCTGTGCATAAAATGACTTATGCACTTAATCTTAATAGAAAAATATTTACAGTTAGGACTTACACAGCTCAAGGTTATTGTATGAATTATGTTGTTTTGATTAAATCTGGTATCTTACTTAGAAATCTGTGTCTGAAATCCCTCAATCTTGGTACGAGTATTGGTAAGCAATTCAAAAACCTTTTCCTGTGGGAACATGTTTTGCAGTCACTCACCTATGTCAACATATGACTCTTAAGCTGCTTTAACAATTTGGCATTAACAAAGCGTGCATCATTTTTATAGTTGTAGTTTTTTAGACACCTGTACAGAAACTCCAAAATTGTTCCCATCTTCAATTCTGGGGATCAGTAGCTGTAGCCACATTGACACCTGCACAAGTCACGAATCATATTTACTTTCCATTACATTCTTCTATCTAATGGGTTACAGTGATGTTACTGTTTTGCAAGCTTACAGAGTTGAGACACTCCTTTAGAGTTTGAATTTCAGGCTTGATTTGTTTAATTAGCTTCTCTACTGTCTCATTGCAGGCAACAGGACCACAGGGAGGACCTTCCAGATTAGATTATAATAAAGAAACATTTAATATTATCATTAACATTATTAGATTTACCATCATTAATATCACACACTTACACTCTAAATACAAGGAAAGTTTATTCAGTTATAAAGGTGTCGTTCTACCATAAAAAAAACCACAGAGTCACGGTGCCATCTTGTGTACAGACTGTGCATTACACCTTTTGAGATTGTAATAGGATATTTTGCGACCAGGAAAAAGGAAAAAACAGTACGAGTAACTTTTTCGGTTTCGTTTTCCACAATCCGTCTTCAGAAGACAAATAAATGATTCGTTTACCTTCATCACTGTCTTCATCCTTATTTTTATCTTTCTTTCCCCCTTTGGCTGCTTTCTGTGTAAACAATATAACATTACTGATATCTTTAAGGCATGAACCAATCAGGTCTTATCAGTTAGTTAAATCAAACCATAGGCAGACATGAAGGAACCCGTTAACCGAGCATGAATTCACTTATAAAGCTATTAACATGAATCAAAACATTAAAATAACGTTACCTTCTCTTTCTTCTTCCTCTTGAGCTCCTCTTTGACGGGGTCTGGGATTGGAATATCCAAATGAGCCTTAATAACAGACAAATCCTTCAGGGAGAGGGACGCCTGGATGAAACAAACACGAGATAAATACAAACACTGACAGCATTCAAGCTAAACAACAGCTCTAGTGTGTAACTGCACACTACAGTCATTTAAACTGGAGGTTGACTTCTGCTCTCTATATATGATATATATGACCTCATACCTGTAACACATTGTCCATTTCTGCAATTTTCTTGGGGAAGAAGTTGGACACCATCTGTTCAGCCTGTTAAAGGGGTTAAAACATAATAACCACAGTTTCCATTTAAATTAGTACCAATATTGTTCGATATAGTTATATGATCAACTTTATATAGTTATATATTGTACTATCGTAAAATTACGACAAATAGCATGTCTTTATTTTCCTCCCACAATGTAAGACGCGTCCAAAGTTTTGCAGTATCAACAATACAAACAATTTTAACACAGTAAACTTTGCAAGAGCAAGAGTGGATGTATATTTACCTCTTTGGTAATTCTTTGAGCGAATCCATCCACCTGCAGAAAACATAGGAAGTGTCAGACAAACTTTTAACGCACGCAAACTTTCAACACACAAACTGATCATCATATAATTAAACCGACAGATAACTCGCAAAAACAACAGGCTGAAATACGTTTTAGGCCTATAATGCGCGACTTACTTGTTTTTTAGAAGCAGGGCTCATGTCCAAGGAAGTCATTGTTGCAGAACTGTCGATAGATCTTATTAATGCAAACCTTTAGATAACGCGTTTGTAAACAAACACTTAATGTCTGTATTTCCGTCGAAACTACGACACTGTTACTCAGCACAGAGAATGAAAACGAAAGTGAATTAAGCCTTTAATAAATAATTCTCATTGTGACCATAAGGGTGCAGTAACAACCATAAACGTTTAACATTTTTGACAACTAGAAAACTATTCCAACTGGTTTTGACAAAATAATTGTGCGAAATATACTGAGACAAAACAGTATATTTTGTCTATACTGATTTACTGAAACAGTATATACTGATTTAAATCATAAAGCATCTGTTTGATGCTGGTGTGATGCTGGATTCATACAGTTTGCTGAACAGTAACAACACAGCATACCACTAGTTGTGTTTATATTCATTATATGTGTTTATATTCATTTTAAGCATATATACATTTAAAGCCATATAACACGTAGGCCTATTTTGGTCAAGCACTAGACACACATTTCAGTAAGTGTGTTGAACCAAAGACTTCCAGGTGGATAGCTGCTTTTAGGTTTTATTAGTGTCAATAAAAAACACAGGCATGCACATCTCAATGAAACAGAACACTGTGCTGTTTTCTAACAATACAAATGTTAGAGACTGTAATTATTTACAGCCAAGAAGATCTAATCAATTAAATCGAGTTATAAACAGACAAGATTAAAGACCTTGTTTATTCCATGACCTGTTCATTGTGATGTTTGCTACTGTCTTATATCACAGATCTCTATCAGAGTATTTCTGTTTACAGTCACATGTGTTGTGTGCGTATAATGTCAGTCTAAATTAAATTAAGTTTATTTTCTAAAATAGAAATGTGGGCATGTGTATAATGTTTAAAATATTTTATATAGGTGCACACTGTTATATATCTAATGACAAAGAATGGGTTAAAACTCTTACCAAAGTTAAGATGGTATAGTATTTTATGGTGAATGTACATATGCAATAATGTTTCATCTACCATTAAAGAAAAAAGTGGAGTTGCTGTTACTTCACACAGATTAAAGTCTAAGCACAACATCTCTTATAACTTATCTCTATACTCTATCCTGTAATCTATCGATCTCTCACAAACACTGTGATCTTTAGCCTGTTTTCAATGCCAGTGTTTTCTCGCACGTCACACTCCCTGTCTGTTTCAATGGTCATAGTCATCGCTATGAAAAGTTCACATGCATTCGATTCACCAGGCACCACTTGCCCTTATTTTGGTGTCCCTAGACTCCTCCTAAAAGCAAGTAATGTATTACACATAAACATGAACGTAACCATCTTATCCTATGCTAGTACAAGCCAGTTCATCTTCATGACCGTGTTTAAATCTCTCTCGGGTTCTGCGCTCCTACAGCTGTGATCATGAATGGAGTGACGTCACACCGAGCCATTCAGCTTCCGCGTGACGTTTTGCACCCTCAACTTTCAGCAGTAGTTGCTGACCTGGCACGAGCGTAAAGACGCTCACCTCCCTGAGATCACGCATCGGGGAAGCTTTACAAACAAGTTTCACGTGTAGAAACTTTGCTCAACTGTGTTTGCTTAACCAGCATCGATCGGTAACGTGGGACGTGAGGCACCGAGCACACCGAGTCCTCTGCGGATCGGGTTCACAAACCAGTCTGCAAGTTTGCATCAGCCGGCTACGAGGCACTGGTTCATTGTAGCGCCGTGTATGACCGACTTAAACTACTTTCAAGACTCTGAGGATTTTATGATCGAAATGCAAAAGTTGTTTATGCGTTCGGTCATGTTTTATTAATATCGCACGCTTTGTTTGTTTGTTATTAAAACATACGTCGATCTCAAACTTGTTTACTATAGGAGACGTGTGCTCAAGAGTGTGAGGTCATTATTGAAGCAGACCATGCGTTAAGGGTGGGATCAGCTGGTGATGTTTTACGTGTGGTAAAGTGCAAGGGTCTCACTGTACTACACTCTACCTCAAAAGCTGGACTTTATCACAGTCACTTAGATATGAGAGGAGATTGAAGAGGATCCGTCTCACATTATTCTATTTCTTCTATCAAGCCATCGTTTGAGTTGCTTACTGCACTAGATATATTGCACCAAAGATGTCTTGGCTGCTGCTTGGAGTACTAAGAAGGTATGTTAATTTTTTGTTTATGTATGTGACTTTATTTGACTTTAATGTCTCATTCATTTGACACTTTGTATTATTCCAAGTTAATCATYCTTGCTTAACTTGAAATAATACAAGTTGATATTTGATTGTGGTTGATATTTATACAAGCCTTATTGTTTAGGRMAATTKTCCACAATACAATACTATAATGTTGTGGATATATATAGTCAGCTGCTGTATTGTCAAATAATGACATTTGACACACATTACGTGTGACTTGAATAGTATTTAGTTCTCCATACTTAGGAATGTAGAAAAGTAAGTCGCATAAAATCTGGCTTTTCTGTTGAAGACATGTTTTACAGCAATGAATTACACTGTAAATAGTAGCATTTGAAGTTTTCCAGTATGAACTGAGTCCAAATGCAGATCAGGATAAATGAATGTGTCTAGCCTGTAGATAAGAAATTAAAAATGAAGTATAAATTTAGTCACACAGGTATTTAAGGAGATGTAGCAAATGGAAATGCAGAGATCAATAATATCTTATTCCAACAGCACAATGTTGATGTTGAACTGAAGACAATGTACAATTGTGAACCCTTTGTATTCATCTTTATTTTATTGCATCTATGTTTATATTTTATCACTCTCTTACCAGAATAAGTGATTGCATCAGCGAAAAGCTACAAGTAAATATGCACAGTGTGAAAGCCTATTTTAACCCTACTACTAAAATAACTGATTCTTACTCAAACTGTGTGTGTATTTTGAGTGAAAATATACTTATTTAACAACCTAAAATGCCCATATATGCTAATGACAGCAGCAGTTCTCATTGCATGCACGTGAATGAAAAAGAACTCATTTGTTGTCTCAACGTCTTGACTGCACACGTTTTTGTTGTTTTGTGTGTGCGTGCTTGAACATAGTGTCCCTATGATAGTGGCTGTATCCTGTTCAAACTGCCTGTGAGGGGAGGGGTGGGAATGCACAAGTGCCCCTCTGATTGGCCAGTTCACATGGTGGGCGTTTGTGACTGCCTTCTGTAATTGATGGTGTTGTAAAACTAAGTTGCATTTATTATTGAGAGAGGGATCGTGGGGGTCACATGTTTGATAGTCTGTGAGTTTTATCTTTGACCCATTTGCAGATTTAAGGTAGTAAAAGGTAGTAGGCTTGAATGCCAAAGAACAAAAATTTTTAATATGTGACCTTGGGTCCATTTTTGTTGTTCTGTTCACAGCTGTCTGTGTTTCTCTGCTTTCTTGTGGGCAAAAGTTACATAGACACATTATTCTATCCACCCCTTCTTTGTATCTTTGTTTCTATTTTTAAGGTTAGAGGTTTTTAAGTCAGAGGTTTGGACACACCTACATACATGTTGGTATAATTGTATAGTTGTCAAGATAATAACACAAATTAAATTAAGCTAATTATGCAGTGACTAAAAATGTTACATTTAAAACTCTTGTTTTATATCTGCCTACATTTGTTTTATATGTGTCTACAACTCATTTGTCATTATCTCACCTACAAACATCCAGGGATGTTTTTTTAAACATTGACATACTCTGTATATATGGATGTACATATTGCCCTTCCTTAATAATATAAATGTTTTAAAAACATAAATGTTTGCGTTTATGGAAAACTGCTGGAGTTTGTAATAGGAGAAAAAGGTTTATTAGGATATTTATTAGGTTACAGATAGTATTATCAACCATATCTGGTTAGTTGTGAATGAATACCTGCTATCATAAAGCACAAAACCTTTGGTTTGCAGTTTGTTGAAGAAGTAGTGGAAAAATCTGAGGTTTCATTTAATACATGTAAAGCAATCTATGAACTTTTAAAACCTTCTTTCACAGACAAGGTTGATTTATTATTTAAACTTCACAAGATGTTTTTGATTTTTCAAATGGAAAATTCTCTTCATGATAGAGAAAATTGTTAATTCAGGAACACATTCTTTATGACTGTCCATCATTTATCACCCAAGACAATAAAAAATGTGAGAAATAAATGTATATCTATATAAAATGTACATAAATCTGGAGTGGTAAATCTCCACAATAAATAATGGGTTGCTGTATTCACATGTCTACAGTTTGTGTGCACTTTTAAAATAAACTAAGAATGATTAAGTGTTTGCCTGGGTTTATGTTTGTTTGCTGCATGGTTATGACGTTAATGGCTCATAGTACATCTCTCAGTTCATTGAACTTATGTTTGCGTGTGTTTGTCAATGCAGGAGAAATGGTATCAGTACGGCTTCAGTGGGGGCGCGGACCCTCGCCTCAATACCCTCCCTGCCCCCTTCCGTGTCTGACTTTGTGTCAGGCGCAGTGTCCGAGTGCAAACCCGCTAAAGTGCACGTGGTCACAGGCACTCCTGAGGAGACTGCAGATATTCTAGCCAACCTGGAGAAAGATGGAATGGTCAAAAAACTCTCCAAATATCAGAACTGGTTAGTACTGACAGATTAGGGCTGTTTTTGTGCTGCTTAACTTATTTATCTTGCATGCTTGTAGCATGTTTGTCCTTATGTGTGTGTTATCGTTGTCATGTCACTGAACAAATGACTTAATGCTGATTGATAAAATAAATTGACACTGTCATTACAATGTGTATTTCCCCACTGAATAATCGGTAATAAGAGAATCTGGTCAGTGGTCATTGCAGGTACATTTAAGAGTCAGGATTAAATCACAGTTATGTCACAGACAAAGAAGCAATGTATTTTGCACTACAGTCATTGTTGATTGCTGTGTGCAGCTGGCTGGCTCGTACCGACCCTAAAGATGTGGCTCGTGTGGAGAGCAAGACGGTAATCGTGACTAAAAATCAGAGAGACACTATTCCCATCCCCAATGGAGGTGTCAAGTCTCAGCTGGGCAGCTGGATGAGTGAGGAAGACTTTCAGAGGGCGAGAGAGGACCGCTTTCCTGGCTGCATGGCAGGTGTGTGTATATGCAACATTTTGTTTACATGGGGTTTATTATTAAAGTGTAAAAACCCTTTTTCCACAAAAGTACCTAGTATACAGTTCATCTACACACATCCCAGTATTCAATAAAATACAAGTATATTTACTGATAAAGATGTAAACACAAGAATACAGAATGCGTCTATCAAAATGCACTAATGAAAATGTATTTCTGTCTTTCTAGGACGTACAATGTATGTGATTCCCTTCAGTATGGGCCCAGTGAACTCAACACTCGCTAAGTTTGGTGTTCAGGTGACAGACTCTCCATACGTGGTGGCCAGCATGGGTATCATGACACGCATGGGGACCCCGGTCCTGCAGAAACTCGAGGAGGGGGCGGAGTTTGTGCGCTGTCAGCACTCTGTAGGCAGACCGTTTCCACTCAAAGGTATCTTTGGTTTACTGGTTTACATCAAGGTCATATGTAACCAGACTAGCTTAGACCAGCATGATTTAACTACCATTTTGTATTAGCAGTTAATATAAAATGTTAATCTGCTTTTTCCCCCTCAGCTCCGTTGGTTAACAGCTGGCCCTGTAATCCAGATAAGGTGTTGATCTCACATCTCCCAGACACCAGGCAGATTTTGTCCTTCGGAAGTGGTTATGGTGGAAATTCGCTGCTGGGAAAGAAATGCTTTGCTCTTCGTATCGCCTCTCGCATTGCCAAAGATGAAGGCTGGCTGGCAGAACACATGCTGGTGAGAACTCAGATATGGATTGTCACAATCATGGTCACTTATTTATTTCATTGCTTGATTTATATCATTCATTCAGTCACTTATTCACACTTTTAGCATCAAACGTAGCGTAACTGGTAGAACATTCAACAGTAACAGTAAGGTAATGGGTTTAAATGATTAAAACGTTTTCCTTGAATTTATTGCAAATTTCTTCTTTGAGACATTGGAAAATTAGTTTTTTAGGCAAACATATGTCTAATAAATGGATTAAATAAACTTACATTTAGTTGAATGTGCATTTTATCACTAAGGCCCTAGTGCAGTGCTTTTACTTTATGTCCACTGCATGAAACAAAGTTGATGAGTTTGCAACTTTATATAATAAAGTATTGATGCATCATTCTGGTGAACCTGCAGTCCATTAAAGCTTTTAGCTGGAGAGATGCAGACATTATTTATAAAACATGATGCTGATGTCCTTCTCTAGATTCTGGGAATCACAAATCCTCAGGGTGTGAAGCGCTACATTGCGGCAGCTTTCCCAAGTGCTTGTGGAAAAACCAACCTGGCTATGATGAAACCAGCGCTGCCAGGCTGGAAGGTGGAGTGTGTGGGCGATGACATCGCCTGGATGAAATTTGACAGTCAGGGTAAGAAATAACATGTCAACCTATGCAATTTTTGACTTACTGTAACATGTGTGGGTTTATAGAAGACCAACTGACATCACCTGATTCTCCATTTTGGCCATTTTATTTGGCCACAAAGCAAAATAAATAATGAAAACCTAAATGGGTAGATATCTCAGTATACAAAACCCTTATGAAATAAACCAAGTATCTATATTAAAATTTTACCAGCTGTTGCTAAGGAACAGTTTTGCTGTGGACGGTGTATTAGTCTATGTTTTGAAAAATCTGGCTAATGATTGCTAGGTTGTTTTCATAGTTATAAATCGATGCTTGTAATTCAAGATGGTGGTGTGTTTGTATCTCTGAAGGTAAGCTCAGAGCTATTAATCCAGAGAACGGTTTCTTTGGAGTTGCCCCTGGCACGTCCCTAAAGACCAACCCTCACGCCATGACAACCATTTCCAGCAACACGGTGTTCACTAATGTGGGAGAGACCAGTGATGGAGGTGTGTGGTGGGAGGGTCTAGAAGCACCTGCACCAGGAATCAAGCTCACAGACTGGCACGGAAAGTCCTGGAAATACGGTAAATTTCCTCGGTAGAAACGTTTTAGGTGTTTAGTGAAGAGGCACTACTGGTCAAAGGTGTCATTTTTTGAAATGGCACCTTTTTTTGAAAATGTTTTTGAAATTTTTTACAACAAAAAAGAGAGCTGTATTATTATGGATTACACACTTTTTTTAAACTAAAAACATTCCTGATGTTGTCACATAAGCACCCAATTCATTCCAAAATTGTAGTACCATAGATTTACACTGTTAACTAAAATCTTTACTCTTTATGTTTATTAGGGGATTCTACACTGTGTGCCCATCCAAACTCCAGGTTCTGTGCTCCAGCCGGTCAGTGTCCCATCATAGACCCGCGTTGGGAGAGCGATGAGGGTGTTCCTATCGATGCCATCGTGTTCGGTGGTAGAAGACCAGAAGGTGAGTCACACTGCATCAAATTCAGCTCCGTTCACACACATTTGTATTTGTATTCAGATTTCTCAATGTACCTGCTTTATTCTAGGCGTTCCCTTAGTGTACGAATCGTTTAACTGGCGTCATGGAGTATTTGTAGGTGCTTCCATGAGATCTGAATCTACAGCTGCTGCGGAGCATAAAGGTACTTGCAACTTTTCTTAGATTATATTGTCTTAAAAAGTATAAAAATAATCAATATTAAAAAATATATGCGGGTCGTATTCTTTAGGGAAGGTGATCATGCACGACCCCTTCGCGATGCGTCCTTTCTTCGGCTACAACTTTGGCGACTACCTGGCTCACTGGTTGAGCATGGAGACTCGCAAGAGTCCGACCCAGCTCCCTAAAATATTCCACGTTAACTGGTTCCGGAAGGATCCGAAGTCGGGCTCCTTCCTGTGGCCAGGCTTCGGAGAGAACGCCCGTGTCCTAGAATGGATCTTCAAGCGATGCGGTCGTACCACGGAAAATGAGGCCGCAACCAAGAGCATTGTGGGATGGATTCCACAAAATGGTGCCATTAACACTGAAGGCCTGGGTGGGAATATAGATATGGGGGCTCTGTTTGATTTGCCTAAACCTTTCTGGCAGAAAGAAGCCCAAGAGCTTCGGACCTACTTCACCCAACAGGTTGGGGCTGATCTACCTGCACAGGTGGAGGGTGAACTGAAAGCTCTAGAAGACAGGGTGAGGAATTGAATAGACACTACATTACATGTATGCTGAATAGACCAATAGGATGGGTTGGGAGGAGTAACTGTTTTAATGTGACTGTCTGTTGCACTGCATCAAAGACAAAGTACAAACTCTGTGTATAACTGTTATCAGTGACATCAATGCCAAGGTGCCTTATTACATCTTACAATAGAGGTTTAAAGCTCAATTTGATGTTTACAAGTTGTTTACCATAATGAAAAGCTACATTATAAGTGCATACAAGACACCTTCATGAATTTACACAGCACTCACTACATAACTTTCAATCATTTTAAGCTAACCAGACGGGTCTTTATGGAAATCAGCAATTTAATCTTAATTTATTCTTACTGGTTACCTAATGAAGCTGTTTTTTAAGAAGTTGTCTTTTATTTGTAGAATGATTTACATAATTCAGGATTAAACCTGAGCTAAGGTTTAAGGATCTGGACCAAAGAGAATTGAAGATGAACAAAGTTTATGAATATTTTTACCTGGGATGATGGAATAAAAAAACAAATCAATTTGTTTGCATTGTTTTCCTTTATATTGCAGTGGTTGCAAAGAAAAACTTTATTCAGCATAAAATGCAAGCAAAGATGTAAAGCCTAAAACATACAAAGCTTAAAGTCTTTTTGTTCAATGCAATTCACGTATTTATATAATACACAGCATTGTGGTTAGATTGAACGTTGTCATTGGCAGAGTAAATCAATTTAATTGGACTCAGAGTATTAAAATAATGTACATCTGAGTATTAAGATATTAATAAAGAAATGTTTAATTTACTATGAGAACGAGCTTACAGACACCGTTATGTGCTCTAATAATGACGGGAAGATTTACACAGAAGTCTAGTGACATCTAGCGGTGGATCCATCATGAATTGACTTTATTCTTGCAAAGTCCTGTTGAAATGAGCAAAAGGCTCGTTTCTGTTTACGTTTGGGACGTAATGTACATGTAAGGTCTTGTTTAACCATTCCAGAAATTTACAAGATGAAGGACATAGTTTGGGGGAGAATAATAATAATTTTGTCAATTTAAAATGCTGCACATTTAGACACTATAGCATGTATGTGTACTCTATTTCTGTGAACTCATCATATGTGAAGCCTGTTGCTGTGATGCAGTTGTTCCCAAGCTGTGAGATGTCAGTGTCTCCATAGTAGATAACAAGTGCTTCATCATCAGCGATCCTCCTCTGTTCATTGGCTATGTTTACATAATACATCTCCTGTGCCCAATGAGAGGAGGGTATAAACAAAGGAAAACATTTCCAGGTTTATTTATGATTAAGCTGTTGAGTGAATTAACAAATTATGTCAAATTATGTCATTTTGATGCAGTGTCAAAAATCCTGACCTGTAATGTACAAGAATTAAACACAACAACAACAACATCATGAGAAACTTACCTGAGGAGAGAGATCATTTCCGCTGCCCTTGGGATTATTGGTGGTTTTTATCCTATCAAAGTAAAGTGTTTTGTAAGGGCAATAATATAGTAATAAAACACACTGGAACATTTTTTCACTGTGGCTGGAGTGCTGAAAACCTTATATGTGAACCATGAGCCTGTTAAGGTGGATGAAACTAAATTTACCTCATAAGTAAAACCAGAAGTACCGTCACAGGTACTGCCACACAACCAGCAACCAAATAACCAGCGTGTGAGGAAATGTAATAAAAGTCTGAAAAACAATTAAAGAAAGAATCGTAAAAATCATAAAAAAGTGTCAATTTAATATTGTGCAGAGGGTTCTAAAGGTGTCTGATATTTCTTGCTGCTAAACAGATGATGTGATGTATTCTTGCATCTAAACATTAAAATCAATTAAACAATAACACACACTGTAACACTTTTAGTGTACTGGATACAAATGTTTTTATTATGTATTATGTTTTTATATGTATTATGTATATGTATTTAGTAGGTCAAAGACAATAAATTAATAAATTCATGCAACTAACCTAAAACCAGACCTTAATTCTAACTCTACAGAGAGTACTCAGTACTTAAATATATTATTAAACTGTAACAAGGACAGCATAAAATTAAATGAAACTCCACACACACACCTGTAACTGTGAGCAGAATCTCTTCTGATGACTGATTTCCAATTTTATTCTGTGCTGTGCAGAAATACTTTCCTAAATTATGTTGAGTTACATAGAATGACATCTTCTTTATCCAAGCTATAGGTGTCTCCTGTCCCTGTTTGTACCAGGTGAAGTTCGTTCCAGTTGATGGACTGGATTTGCTTTTGCAGGTCAAAGTCACATTAGTGCCAACAGACACTGAAGCAGATGGATCAATGATGACCTGAGTTTCTTTCGGGGAATCTTTGGGAACAAATACAAATGTTTTAACAAGGTTTTACACATCTAAGTGTTTATGAGAGAAAACTAGCTGGTCACTTACACTGAACACGTAACGTTCTGGTTGTTTCCACAGTTGTGTTATCAGAGATGTTTCTTGGATATGTTACAGTGCAGGAGATGTTCTGTTTGTGTTCCATGTATGAAGCT
>JBAJNP010001283.1:0-64864 GCA_036877545.1 Yasuhikotakia modesta | reverse complement strand
AGGAATATTGAAGTACACTGGTAACCGAGCAACTCTGGCACCAAATGGAAACAAAATCAACAAGATTTTGTAAGAAAATATCTTATATTCACAGTCAACAGTCATCAACAAATCATACAGGCTTGGAATGACATGAGGGTGTGTTATAAAAATTATTTTTTTTGATGACTATACCTTTAAACCTGATATCAGGATATTAAATAGAATCAAACTGATTCTATTGCAACTGACGTAGCTTCACCAATTGAACAGCTGAAGGACATTTGATTTATTGAGTTTTCAGTCTTGATGAATATACAGACAAAAATGCTCTAAAGCAACAAGGGCAGAACAATACACTGGGCTACTCAATTCAATTCAAGCATTCACTATAAACACTGTCAGTAACACTTATTAGCTTCTTTAGGGTCAAACAGGCTGCATATATAATCCATAAAGTCGTTTTCTTTCTTTTCTGTTCTCACTGCTTAACCTTGCTGAGTTGTTTACAGTCTAAACCGAATGCTTTTAACATCCTAACCCTTTGATTACTCAGAAAAAGTGAAAAACTTTAGCCTAAGAAAAAGTTCAAGAGCGTTTTGATCTGAGCCTCTTCTGATTGTGCGAAGATATTCATGAGCGTGAAATATAAAACCTTTAACAGAAGATTATAAAGTCCTACATACTTTTAAATGACATCTGAAGTCAGAAAGGCTTTGTAAAGTTGGATGGCGAGGCGTTAAAGGAGCTGAAGGCATGAAGATGGATGGTTTCTGATACTGTGACGTTTGATGTGCTGAGATATCTTGCGTGACTGACACGTGTCACTGCATTGGACCCACCTGATGCTGCTCATGCTTCCTGTTTCAGAACCCAGCTTGCATCTCTCCAGCTGGGTGGCAACAATCTGCCTCTCAGCCTCCAACTCCCTCGTCAGTCGCTCAAACTGCAGCTCCTGCACATATAATGCACACGTAAACCTGTCAGAATGTATACATGAAACCCTAAAGGAATTATGGAATAGATTCTGTCTATAGCACACACCACACATGCACTTACATGCTCCAGTAACTGTCAAACTGTCACAGAGTGTTGGTGTGTGTGTGTGTGTGTGTGTGTGTGTGTGTGTGTGTGTGTGTGTGTGTGTGTGTGTGTGTGTGTGTGTGTGTGTGTGTGTGTGTGTGTGTGTGTGTGTGTGTGTGTGTGTGTGTGTGTGTGAAAAAGAGAGTAAAAGAGAGCGAGAGAAAAAAAATAAGAAAATATTATGGCTTCAAGATTGTTCTTTATTTTAAGTAACCACTGTCTCAGATGTTTTTAGTTCCTCAGGAGAAATAAAAATAGACACAAATGAGATATTTTTGACACATAGTAATAGAGCCATGAGAAAGCTCTATAGTTAGAGCTATAAAATTAGTCCCTAAAAAAATTATAAGCTATAAATTCATGTGAATATGACATATCTTAAATAATTTAGTCTTGAAAGAATCTGTTAAGAGCTCCTACTAAAATGTCTGTCTTTAAATTGTAGACTTTAGCATCAGATGTGAGGTGAGATCACTGCGCTTTAGTTTAGGAGAATAATTTGAGCAGAACAGTCTCAATTTTTTCTCCACTGAATCTCGTCGGTGTCTGTGTGTAAAAATCAAGATATTAAAGAGATATTTTTCTATGAACAGAAGCTGTCTGATCACTCAATTTTTCTCCTCTCATACTGAACATTTCCATTAATTATTAATATTTATTTAATGACATTTCATGAACTACATTTTCAGTAACAGTATCCGTACAATATTTCAATAGCACATAAATAAAAAATAATCTTAGCTTCATCAAGAGATGAGAGCTTTGATAAGCCATGAAGAATTAATTGCCTACCAAGTAAAAAAAGAAGCTACATTGTCTTAATCTTCATAGCACAAGGTTGCTCCAGAAATCCACAGACACGGTTCTGAACTTTGATAGTCGCTGGACCATTCCACCCTCCTGTTCTTGACTTAATTAGATATGTGCTGCTTAACGTTTAATGACAAACTTGTCAATGATAAATCACAGATCAAATCCCAGAGCCTCTCTTTAAAGTAATCACTGTGAAAATCCACTCACACACACCGCACAACGTGTCTCTGCCCAGGGCTGTGACAGTCAATGCAATGTCCCCACATCCCTTGTGAGAATGCTGGGATGTGTTCACTCAGCCACAAGGTCAAAGACTGTCCCTGGAGGAGTTAAATCCAAGAGCGCTCCAGTACCCATCACCTGCTATTTTGGGCAGGAACCCAGATGAAGGATACAAAAATGGCCATTCAGAGTGCTGAAGCGAGCTCTATAGACCGTGGCGACATGCAGGCGGCGTAACTAAAGAGGTGCTAACTGCAGCGTTCAAACACTTCTCAGAAATCATTATACAAAGTCTAGAGCCTCAATTAATGAATTTTTCATAGCAGACCATTTTTGGTGCATTTGAGACTACATCCATTGCCACTGAAGGTTCCCATGATGCAATTCTCACCCACTCATGTCAAATAAACACTTCTGAAAACTCTGCAAATACTGTAGTAACAATCGTAACTCGTAACCTCTCTTCATTCGTTGCTATTTGAGCCACAAATACAACAACAACCTAATTAAATTAAAACAATCTATTTGTAGAAAACAGCACAAGTGCTTTCATTCAGTAATAAAACACCTGTTGCCTCCAAAAATAAAGTCTGAGCCTCCTTACCGGCACATGTACCATAATCCAAAATCTCCCCGTGTAGAGAACAAGCCGTGTTTTTTTGGCGCGTCAACATCCCACTACACTGCGTTCATCTCCATTTATCTGGAGTGAAGTCATTAGTGCAACTACTAGACTGCTAGTGACTGCCTTCCAGCAGAAAAAACTGGAGTGCAGTCAGGCACAAAGGTCGCCATGGCAACAGCGAATTTCAAACCCCTTTGGCATTATTTATGCAACATTGCATCACAAAGGGTCCCTCCCACCAGCCAGCCAGCCAAATACCACTGCCCCCCAGTCACTCTTCCTCCCCTCCTAAACTCTTCCCCTTTCTGACGCCATCTGTGTCCCACTCCAAAGAGGAGAAGGGGGAGCTGCAGGGTCTTTTTGAAAGGATTGCGGAATGGCAGAGAAAGAGGTGTTTATTGCAGGTCCAGGCAGCAAAAAGCACTATTCCACTGAGCCGTGCTAAGCATTGTGCTTTCTCTAGGGATCCTAACAGACTGTTCTGCCTCAGTGGCCAGCAATGGACAGAGTCCCTGAGCAGGGAGAAGCCTCCACTTTCCACTTGTCACAAAAGTTGGTTAAATATAGCACTCCATGCAGACAGAAAAGGTCTCTTGCTGTGGAGGACAGACACATCACCTGGACCAGAAAAGATTTTTCCTTACAACACAAGGCATTTTTTTATCTTTACACTATACCAAACCATTTATTTATTTAATCAAATTAATGATCAATTATAATCTATCTATCTATCTATCTATCTATCTATCTATCTATCTATCTATCTATCTATCTATCTAATCTAGAAACAATCATTAAACCTATTTGTTTAGAAAAACAGCCAAAGAACAGAGAAATTGATTTTGAAGAGCACAATTTGGTCTTCTGGCCTAAATGCCTAATTGCTCCCTCTGGACAATGACTGACATTTAGGTTTCTTCATTGGTTCATTTGATTGCAAAATGTCACCGGGGGCTCGACTGAAGAGTTCCTTTAAGGATTTAACCTGATTTCTAAAATTTCACAGAACTTAATGAGCCTGTACACACGCCACATTTTGACCACACCAACTGCACATCACAGAAACGATAAAACAGTGTTTCAGACAGGAATGACGCAAATGAAGCAGTCCTGTCAGGTTTGCTCTGTGAAGATCTTTTCATGAGAGTGAGGAGCAATGCAGGAGAGAAAATTAAACATGGCTTTTGTTGCAAAAATGAGGCAATTCAGAAGACCTCAGGATAAACTTCAAATAAACTTAAACCGTTCTTTTCCTTGTTAATTTGCTCATTTAAACAAGGTGAGACAGAAAAAGCCTCAACCGAGGATTTTTTGGAATACTTCACATAATGAAAAGACCTGCTTCTTTGATTTAATATGTGACATTAATTATTCTGTGACCAAAGATATTCTAAATGACTTCACTTCTGGCAAAGCAAATCACTATCAGACAGAGATGTTACGAGCTGATTAACATTCTTTCTTTAAAGAGAAATAACAGAGTTTTAACAAATGCGGAAATAATATTTGACCTTGGATTAACCAACACTTACAAAAGGTATCTATGAATTTATTTGGCTTTTGCTCGGTGCAACTACCCAATGGCTTTCTTAAGAATCTAAATCTGGAGTTCCTTAAGAACCAGAACTGAGCTATAAGTGTTCCTATAGCTCAACGAGCATTGTGTTACCAGCGCAAAGGTTGTGGGTTCAATCCCAGTGAACACAAGTACTAAAATTATTTACTATATACGTTGAATTCACTGTACGCTTCGGATAAAAGCATCTGCCAAATAAATAAATGTAAACGTAAACTCCAAGACAAATGTCTTTAATTATCATCAAATTAACAGAACAAAAAGAAAACAAGCTAAGCTGTAATGACTGAATTACAGCTCTCCTCAAAGCTAATAAAACAAAGAAAGTCAGTGTTCAAGTTAACTACTCTGAGTAACGGGGGAAAATGATAAAGGTGCTTACTGTATAGGAGCC
This sequence comes from Yasuhikotakia modesta, assembly GCA_036877545.1. Taxonomy (NCBI): domain Eukaryota; kingdom Metazoa; phylum Chordata; class Actinopteri; order Cypriniformes; family Botiidae; genus Yasuhikotakia; species Yasuhikotakia modesta. The sequence goes on along the minus strand of JBAJNP010001283.1, from coordinate 60,172 downwards.
ACAATCAACAACTTAATAAAAGGCCAATATGGATATTACTGACAAAGTCTTACATATTGCTGATCTAGCATGATGTACATAGTTCTTAACTCACAGTGTGAGCATTGTATATTGCTATATGCAGTGTGTTTAATGTGCTCTCCCCTGCTGATGTGATTCAATTTAGCCCAAGTGATACGAGAGAATTTTAATGGGAGAGAGTCATACACAGGAGAGACTGTGTTCTGCTTGCACGTGCAACCTTGAAAACTGCACACAAAGCAGGCATACAAGAGACCTGGACATACTGCCAGACATTTTGAAACATTGTGTTTCACGCAGAGGTGAGATGGGTTTTCAGTAGTGTCTGTGAGAATACTGTCTTTGTCATAATCTGTGTAGGAGTTCAATCTTACATTCACATTCATTTGGTCTATTCTTTAAATTTTGCCTCGTGACCTCTGTGATAAACTTGTAGTAAATGCCTCCCAAATAGGAGATTGCCATCTAGTGGAGGACACAGAAAGACTGAGGTAATCTGTCACATAAACAATAAGTGACTTGATGACTTGAGTTTATAGCCTGTATGTTTTTAACATACGTCACTGCTGCAATCGTTTCCTGTAACACAAATTACACATATTTAAACATGATTGAATTTTCTCACATCAAGATACAATTTTTTACTTGAGTGAAAAGTGATATTGACCAAATTGACCATTTGGAGCTAGTCCACATACTCAATAATTTTGTCCCTATAAAGCCTAAAAAACAATCCCTCATAGTGAGCTGAAAGTATACTTATCTATCCACTAATAAACTGTACACTCAACAATAAGGATATTTCCATAATCTGACCTAGATATCAATATAGCAATGTATGACCAGGTCTCTGCTGATTCTCGCCCCTGATGGGGGCGTGGCTTAAGTCTAATCTGCTCTCAGAGAGGAAGTCAATTCTGTCCACCTGTACCCTCTGGTAAAATGCATCACAAAAAAAGATGGCTGACAGTTTTCTCTCTCTAATAGGACAGCTATTAGACGGGCCCAGAGCGGCCCATGGCTTTGGCCTACTTTAACACTCCCCATGCAGCTTACCAACCCTGAGTGAATGTCGCTTCTGTCTCGTGGTTAAAAGTGTTGACACAAACACCCTCCAGCCATGATACATTTATAAATATATATGCTGAAAGTAAAAGTGAGAATTACTGTACATTATCACATGCTACAGTAGGACTTGTGTGATAATTCTGTAATGGATTTCACAAACCACAGAATTTTCATGGCAGGAGGTCATAAGCTATTACGATCTTCTGTCAGTACTGCTGACAGACTGAGCCAGTTAATCATTGAGTTGCACTGAGGTCTGAGAAGCTGTCAAACACGTGACCAATCGTATTACAGATACGCTGCAACACTGTGACCGGGTAGCACTGAGACCCAATTCCAACAAGGCATGTCAAATATTACACACTTCTTACACCACCCAGACCCAAAACTAAAATCCAATCTCTCTACTCATCCAAAAAAATAGGCACAACACCGGCTCACCATCAGAATCCATTTAGCGCCATTTGTATCTGTGAATCTGAGACAGTAGGCGCTAAATGGTACCGGCAGCACAGGATAATGCAAATGACTGATGCAAAACCCATCAGACCTTGATGCTCTTTAACCCAGATGGCTTGTGCCTGTTATGGTTTTATGTAATTACTGTTTACGGTATGTAAAGATTTACAAAGTGTCTAATTAAACTGTTGGAAAATAGGGAGGAATAAATGTTCATATGATAGCTTCTGGTTAAGATAAGAGTCTGAGGGAAAAGCTTTTATAAAAACGAATGACTTTTGAGATACACACTTTAGATTAAATTTTAGATTCAGTTTAGATTTATTTGAGAAGCAAGCAGATGTATAGAAGAGTCTTCAGATTGAAGGTTACCCACCTGTTCTTTCACAGAGGCCAGAATGGCAGAGGTGGTCTCCGTCTCAGAACCATCTCCATTGGAGGCATTCAGTACCGGGCTCAACATGTTGGAGTTCTGTGTGTCAGAGGGCTGGTCTGGTACTGGCATTACTTCTGTGGAACCAAAACAACAGAGTTTAAGAAGAAATCCTTACACTTCAGCATGCTAGCAAGAGCAATTTTAAACAGATGCTTTCCAATGACAGACTGTCAGTTAAACTGATTTATAAATTGTAGTTCACCACATTTTCAGCTGTCATAATACTTGTCAAAGAGCTTTATCCACATTTTGATTGTTTGTCACGACATAATGCTTGTTAGACGCAATGCTTAATTAACCGTCTCTCTGTTACTTTCTCCGTCTTTGACCTACTTTGTTTCTTTCAGTCTCTTGAGGCTTGTAATTCCCCAAGCCAAATCTCGTCAGCATCATGATTTGAGTTGTATACGTCCTGTTCAGAAGACACTTAAAAGCTTGGCTTTCCAGTAACAAACTTCTGAAATAACGCTCTTAGGTTCACCCACAGCTTCTTCCACAGCAAAAACTCCCCGTCCTCAAAACCAATCACCTAAATTTAAGTCTTCCCAGCAGAACTGTCTGCAGACGGCAGGAGCGGAAAGCAAATGGATGCTCACGTTCAGAACGAGCTCTGTGTGCACCTATAAGCACAGTCAACACAGCATGCAGTGCATTTTTACACAGCCACACCAGTTAACAGGCACAACTGTGAAAACATCTGCTCTAGGTGGTAAAGAGAATACACAAACAACAAAACTCTTAACAGTGTGGAAAGAAGTCCCTGGTGCAGTACAGGGTGGAATGGAAAAAAAAAATAAACTGATAAATTTTCAATTTAATACCAAAAGCTCTGTTTTAATGGATCAGCTTTTGGGTCCCTTGAGACAGACTTGTCATTTCTAGGCCAAACTGATGTCTTCTGACAGAATATACTAGGACATGGCAGATCAACTAATGCCAGTCCCAGCTGCGAGTTAAGATGGATAACAATGCATCTGACCATAATCTTAGTCATCCATCTGCCTCTGATTGATAAAACCCTGACAGTATCTGAAAAGGCCTAAACGTTGCCTAAAGTCCAGTTAGTGAATTATAGTGAAAAAGTATTTGAAAATAACAATAACCAAACATAATAAACATACTTTTACTTGAAATAATGCACAAAAGGCTGATATTTACTGCATTTTTTTGCTTATGCTGTAAAAAAAACCTAAAATGTGTTTAAAAAAATGTCAGGCCGAGCTTTCTAGGAGCATTTTTGGGTAACAAATTTAATCCATCCAATTTGTCAATCAAGTCGACTTGACACACAGAGGTGAGTCAAATTTACCAACCTATTAATTTTCCTGTTTCTTCTTTCAGAGACGCTATGAATTGTGTGTGCCTTTAAAACAAATTGGTGCAAACATTCAACAGGCTGTTTGTCATGTGCTTGAATGCAAGACGATTTGTGCTTGAAACTAAATTCACAAGAACAATATCCTTAAAGGATAGCAAAAGGCTTTATTCCTCAACAGAAAATGTTATGTAGAATCTAAATGCAGCTCACACAGGGCTAGTGTTTGTGAGAAAAGAAAAGAAAACTTAGAAAAGAAAAGGCATTACTCAGAAACAGGTAAAAGGGTCTAATTGTATTTAGAGCCACATCATCACTACAATGACTCAAAGGCCACAGTTACCCTAGAAACAGACTTGTGCTACACATTGTACATTTACAGCAATTTTACTAAAAATGGCCCTGACTCTGCTAGTTAGGTGGACTTCAGAAACTATGTAGTAAAGTCCTGTCACACAACCATAAGATACTAAATAAACAAGACGGAGGAGGGGCCTGTGTCGTTGTTGTTAGCAAGCTGTTGTATCTTATTTTGTTTCCTTGACGGCTCTTTTTAATTTAAAGTGACAAAAACCTTTCTCCGGATTAGCATGCCGTTTTTGTTTCCCTAATGACTTTCGCTGGAAATATTAGGGTAAATGTAACCATTTTTAGCCCCCTGCTGGGGTAGCTTCAGAGCTCAAACAGCTGAACAGGCAAATATGATGAAATTATTTGTGCTTCTCTGAAATGTTCATAATCAATGTGCAGATTTCAGCTTAGAGTTGCTGAATCCACTAAAAAAAGAGAAAATCTTTCTATCGGGGTCTTGCCACTCATATCTGAAAGCTTAATTTGTCCATGACATCATGCCTAAGCCCGCTAACTGGCTGCTGTTGCCATAGTGATATCAATCCATTATGACAGTCTCTCACCAGAAAGGCAACACTGAGGCTTACAGTTGATTATATCCGTGATACAGTACACAGCAACTAATCCCTCTCAAGATGGTTCGCAATGATGATTTAAGGTGTGGTTGCAAATCACACACTTACATCCCTGAACGGACTGGAATTCACATACAGTTTTGATCACACATTCAAACACAATCTCACACAACATATTTCGAAGTCTGTTACTGCTTAAGAAATGTATATATGCAACTGTATGCAAGAAGTTATTGTATTGTGAAAATGTTTTTACAGTGCAGTTCAAAAATACAAGTTACTGGGTCTCCAGAGACCTACAGACCTTAACTACAACTTCTTACTACCTGAACAAACCTGACACACCTCAAAGACCTTGACCAGACAGTCCAGTTTTGCTTTATTTGGACTGGATGTAAACTGTTGTTAGGTCAGTGGATCTTGCTGGGGATCTGTGGTTTAGTATATATATGAGTAGGTTCATATACGAGTGCAAAATAGGGGCTTGTGATTGCACCCAATGGAATAGTTTCACCATCCTTTGGGACAAAATACAACTCATAGTAACAGTCTCCACACAAACAGAAACTAAAAATCAGAAAGCCATTATTACTAAAAAAACAGGATTACAAAAACACCAGCTCATCATCTGATTCAATTTAAAGTAATCTAATTTGCTTTACAATTTGCCATACAATCTTATTTTCAAAAACCTGCTCATCCTGTATTCAACATCTCAATGAAAACATCTGTGCTTGGATTTTCAATCCAATTATATCCTATTTAGACACTAGCCATATGCTTTTGACAACAGTTTAGTCCCCTTGGACAGTTTCTAGTTTGTCTACGATTCACCTCAACAAATCTCATTCAAGACCTGTAGAAACACCAGATGTTGTAGACCCGCAGTGTGTTTTTATCCTACACAAAACAGTCTACCTACATCCTAAAGCAATGAGCATGTCTGGCTGGTGTTGCCGCTGGCAAGAATCCTGGTTGTTATTCTTGGGTATACAGTCACTTGACCCAATGCACAAACAAAAAACACAAGTTATGTTTACACAGACATGCCCATATCCATCAGTACTTTAACTCATACAACAGTATTGTTGACATGATATAAAATTTTATATTCCACAATGACTGATGCTGAGAATTAGGGCAATGTGTTAGGCGATTGCGTTAGGAAAGTTGCAGTAGGCGATTTCTGAGGAACACTATCAGAAAATTCCAACACAAACAATTTTGTTCATTTGCTTGGTATCTGTTCTGTCTGTATGTTAAAAATATTGTGCTTGCATATATTCCTGGCTGTGCAAATCAAAGAAAGTGGACCAATTACCACAACACCATGAGTGCTTCTTAAACTGAGGGCTGCATATCACGTCCGCTATGTCATCAAGCATCATCGAAGGACATCTCAGTTTGAAGGATGCTTGGAAGGCAGCCTTTGTTTTGTGTCCTTCATGTAGCCTCTTTTGAAGGACGCATGAAGTGAGTCTTTCGCTGTTTCAAATCACCCACAATCCTTTGCACACATTCCCGAAACATAACAAAAATTGATTCAATACTTATTTAATCTATTTTGATTTTAAAATATAAAATAATATTTTATACTTTCTGTTATTTGGTTGTAAATTAATCTCAAAATGCTAAACTGCCCATTTTAACCATAACGAGTTACCAATTGCATAATGCAGAAACTGTTACCGTGTGTATTTTCTACATGAGTTAAATATCATTATCACACTAAATTTCACGCTAGTCTTTATACCGTTTAATGCAGAGGAGTCTAGAAGCCTTAGTAGGACTGGTCAAGACTCTCTAGTATGCAGCCTTCCATTTAAGAAACACCCCATAACACCTGTGCAGCCAATCAGCAATCAGGAACGTTAGTTATTGCCTGTGCTGCATAGTGTTTCATTATTTTGAGTGAAAAGTAATGCAGGGAGGGTTTCAAATATCAGCAGCGTTTTTTAGAAATCATCTACTGCGGGGGTCCGCACCGTCGGATTGAGACCTCCGTAACAATCTTCAGGCTCTGAGCAGAACAAAAAAAGCAATTTCACAGCTTCATTAATCACACAGACATTAATCAGACCTTTTGCATTCTGACAATGGACAGATTTGTTTATTCTCTGTTTCAACACACGGCGAAAACATTCGAAACAGCAATAAATTTCGAAGCCCATTGGAAGATTAAAATGTTCAATAAGGTCTTAAAGGAAACTAATCTCCTTTTCTGCCACACTGGGAGATGATGTTATGAGCTCCTGGGCAGAGCACATAAATGGGACTGGAGATACTGTGTCCTTCACATTGCAGTCGCTATATTAATTAAACAGTACTCTGCTGTAAACTGTAAACTACCTGTAAACCATTTATTGCACCAGAAACATATGATGCAAGTATTGCAGTACATTTGCACATTTCACAATTACACAGTATATCAATAGCACATCCTGCTGCCACAAATCCGTTTCCAATAGAGCCATGCATCACCAGTTATGACCTCACTGTGTGGCACATCTTACCCCATGCCATATAGTTTTAGACCTAATTAACTATGAACAAGGTCTTGGTGGAGAAATTTCTCAAGACCTGTCCCATCGTCCAAAATGTCACCGATACATTGAGAAGCAACGCAAATGCGAGGCAATTAAAATGCTCCTCGAATCATGTTCTCAAAGGACAGCTGAGCGTGACATCGATGATAAAGAGTAATTATGTGAAGCTTGCTGTGATCAAACAGGCCCCTCTGCCTATTAGGGTTTTTCTCCTCTATGGTCTCTGGTGGCGATATTTGAGCAAATTTTATTTAATTCAATGGCCACCTTTTCCCCTCTCTATTTTTTGTACAAAGAAGTACACAACAGCATATTAAAGGTAAGGCCTTTGTGAGTTAAAGACCATAATTGAAACTATTATCCCTGTAAGCTTTGGCACCCATTTAAAAAATGTAACACTTCAAATGAATAAATTAACTTATTGGTGCCTTGCGTTTCTACAGGAAATGGTGGGAAGTTTAACCTGCAGGTATTTGCTTGTTTAATGCCTTGTTTTGAATTTAAAAACCTGTCAAATCTTTTAATTTCACCCACTGATAAAGTGTTTTGTTTTTAAATATGTTGTTTACATGTATGATCAAATTTTCAAATCTGTCCAAAACTGTCATGACTGAAGCTACAGATGATTTGCAGTGTGTCAGAAAAATGACAGAAAACATATTTGCAATTCGACTGTAAACCTGAAAAAATGTATCATGGGAAATCAGTATACGACTATATGACATGATGACATTGCTGTCAGTACTGTGTAGCTCTGGGTTGAAGCAGTTGGTGCGGTATGTGTCCTGACCTAGTATGAGATTAATGACTTTGCTGCTAGAGTGAGTTGACATTGCTGAAAGCTGTGTTTACTGCTAGTGTTATCTGTGTATTACCCACATCAGTAACACTGACTACAGGGGGAAAAAATCATGTACTATTAGCTGGTGCTTCAATAAGAAAATTTTTATTGACTAATCAGGAACTACGACGTGTTAACCTTAACTGTCTGGAGTCACAGTAACTACCTAAAGACTCACCTGTGAAGATCAGTCAGCGGGTAAAGTTAACTCCTAATGAATATAAGGGCTGCAAAACTAAACAGTTGACTAAACGCTGTGGACAGCAACATATTGGTACTACATTCTACATTCGCATCTGTCTTTGTGTCAGAATAGCTGATTGACTGATTATTGTGCTGCTCAGATCATTAGCAAACGACTGCAGTAATAATGGTCTTGGAAGACTTTTAAAAAGACTTTTTAAAGACTAAATATACATTTCGACATTTTCAACACTCAGCTTAATAACACTTCATGATAGGTAATTAAAAGCCAGGTAAGGTAAAATAGTAAAAGCGTTACCGGATAGCTTACAGCCAGCTAGTCACCATGTCAAAATCACAAAAGATTAGGACCCTTGAAGCGAATTTCTTATATAAAGGCCAACGGTACGAGATATGTTCAGTTCTCCAAGATTCAAGACGGGATCATTGTGTGGTTCTGAGCTTTAAAGATAAGATAAATGGAAAAAAGACCTGGTAACTAAACTTACCTAAGATAGTTGAACTAGTACCATGAGAAAAATCTCACAGGAAGTTCTTTCATTAGGCCAGCCCATCCCATTTGCTTTGTTTGTTTATGTAATGCCAATTTAACACTTGTGTTTGTTTGAGATATTATGTTCACCTACATAGGACTGGGTATAATTGGTCACTGAGCGGTGCCAAAGAAGCCCCCTGCTGGTGAGAGAATAAGAGAAACGAGGGCACAACCCAAATCTTTCAATACTACCACGTGTTAAAGAACACAACCTTCCTTGTCCATTAGATAAAGGGTTTAGCAGTTTTTCCCAATGGTAAGACTTGTTATCACAGCTGCAGTAAGCTGAACACTAAATTAAAAATTAGTGAAATTCGCCTTCACCAAGTATTTTTATTCTAATGGAAAACAATCTGTAATCACAGGTCATTAAAACTGTAACATCTTAACTGATTATGTTAAAATAAATCTTACCACTTTCTAACATGTTTTTTCTCCCATAAGATCAATTAACAGTTTGAGAAGAAAAAAAATTAATTATTTTGATAGCGTACACTAAATTTAGACAGTGTTTAATAAATACAATATAATAATAAAAGGACATATTATGGTACAGAATGTATATGACACTGTTTGCACTTGCAAGACTATGGTCTAAATGTTTGTGATAATTGCAGCTAAATTACACAAGAATTTCTTGATTGTCACAGAAAATATTGTCTCCTAATAAACCTTTAAAAACTGAAAGAATTTATCATTTAGATATTGGATAAACAATCTCACAGTTTTCATTCAAAACTGCAACTTCATATGCAACCATTTACTTACATTTTTATAACATTAAGGCTATTAAGTGTTTGGAACTTTATCCAGAAATACAACTGCATTTAGGAACACATGCAGTTCCTTGATAACCTTTAATAATCATTTTCGTTTATTTTAAATCTAAAAATAGATATGAAGGGCCCTGCCGCCTCTCATATTTCATGTGTCAGTGGATTCTTTAATCACAAGTGCAAATGCTCTGTGAGCACAGCTTGTCTATTCTGACTCCAGGTCTGTATAATCCAGGCAGTCAGGTAAGAATGTATTTGTGCCTCCTATCAAGTTTTTCTGGAGCACAGACAGCGTGAGCATAAGCAAGGCAGCTCCCTGGTGCATTGGCCGTGTGCATATAAGATGTTTCCATGGTACGCTGGCTAAATGAAGTTGAGGTAAGATCGCTCACTCACGCGCTTGATCAGTGTACGGGGCAGTGCCGGGAAATGATGGCCCTCGATAGCGGTAAGACATCTTAACACGCCTGGGAGGTAAACAAGGAGGTGTGCGCTACTGCAAATAATAACATCTACTTCCATCAACCCCCTGCAGCTCATGTCTGTACATATTCTCAGATATAACAGGTAAGGATAATGAAGAACATGTACACAACTACACATCACATGTCAGGGGTCTGTGTCCCGGGTCTCAGTGATAAAGAGATGAATTCTGCTGATGTAAATATGTCATTATCTAGCTAGCAAACAGAGGAATTCTGTTAAAAAATTTATCGTTTAGCAAAAGTGGTGGCTTTTATAATTATAGCTTTTATTCAGCTTTTACTGAGTCACATTTTTATTATTGTTATTGCTAAAATAGCTATTATTGCAAAGTAAAACTGTATGTTTTGTTAAAGAAAATCATAGGTTGAATAAACATTCTATCTGATGCATATATAAAACAATGCTAACAATATAACATGGTGGGTCCAAGTAAAAATGTTGGCAGTCCAAAATCTGTTCAAATCAGAACCAGTGACCAGACCAACAGAAAATATCCTTATGGACCCTGCATGTTTTCACATACATGCATTCACATGCAGCATCCTTTTAGAGTAATTACTAAATGTTGACCTCTCTATCTTCACAGAAAATGTACACAAACATCAAGCCTCAACATCAAGCCCCCAAAAATTCCAAGTCACCATTTGTTCAGATCATTCTGAGGGACAATCATAAAAATAAAACAGAGCCTCATGAAACTGCACTCTCATTTCCTCCCATATGACAGCCATAACTACACGTCTGCTGTGAGTGTCAGCTCAGATGACAGCAACGGCAAGTGCCTGTGTCATCACCAGCTTTATCTCTGGGGTCATTATCGAAAAAGGAGACTGAGTCGGTCCATATCAAGTGGCTGGAGCCGAGTGTGAAATTTATCAATAGGTCTATTACTTTCTTACTGAAAGTAATATATACTGAGTAAAATACTGAAGAGCAGAAGATAATGATGTAATCTTGCCTAAACAGCAGTCCATATGGAAATTAGGACATATGGTGATAATGTGTTCCTGTAGCACAACTGGTAGCGTGTGGCGCTAACAATGCCAAAGCCATAGTTTGATTACCAACAAACACATACATTTTAAGACTTATGTAACCTTTAATGTACTGTATTGGTTTGGATAAAAGTGTTTCCAAATATATATATACAACCGATCCATAATGCAAATTAAATCTATTTATAAATCTATATTTAGCAAAAAAACACAAAGCAAGATTGACACATTATTATAAAACTACAGTTTAACTGTTGGTAATACAAGCAATGCATATAACATGCTTCCATGGGCAAACAATGACTGTAGAGGCTGCTAAAAATCTAACAGTAATGGCTGCAGGGAAAGGACAAGGGATAATGAATTATTGGTAAAACGCCTATTACCAGCACTAATGTACTTCATGTGGTGCGAGTGCACCATTTTAATAATTAATAATAATATCAGCCCTCTGCTTTTGCCCATTTTGTTCTCTTTCATGCCAACTTTAAGCAATCGATTACCTGTCCATTATCCTGAATTTGCAGGACCATTGATAGAGAAATCCAGGTCACAACAGCACTATTCTCATATTATCAGCAATGAATGTAACTGCTTGACTACAGACATTACATTTGTTTCCATAAAGTCATATTGTGTCCATATTCTGTTATTTCTTCAGGTGTACACTGCATACTACAACAAGCCTGCACAGCGGCTCCATCCTAAATCATATGCCACCAAACATGTATTAAAGCAAATAGGCAGCATGCATACAATATTTCACGGTCATGCACTGTTGCACCCACAGAGCACTTTTACTGTGGGTGCATCCAGACATTAAAATGTGATGTCTGTGCTTGTTGAATACCAGGGCCAGGTCTGCTGAAGCCTTTTGCATGAAAAAAATCATACGCAATGTATAATTTATGCTCAACACAAGCATGTTCAAACCTCTATACAATCAATACTCTCTCCGTTTCAATCTCTCTCTCCCTCTCTCTATTGCATTATATGTTTGCAGCAGAAACAGCTATTTTGTATTATTGCATCAGTAAATCAAACCCCTTGTAGCGGCACTTTATCATTACAAGTTCACAACTCTTTTTAATGTTAAAAATGTATTTGAAGCTGAGGAAATAACTGCTAATACACCTGTCCAGCTACATCATTAGTCTAAAATCAATTAAGTTAAGAATCATCTTTTACAGGCAAAAGGTATACATCGTTTTATTAACTTATTTACAACTAATAACTGCACAAAAATGGTCTAAGTAGACAAATGAAATGATAAAAAACAAACATACACACATCCGGTCTAATACTACATGATATTTTTATAGCATTTTCGAGACGGACTCACCTAAGAAGTGCAATGAGAGGCAGCCAGTCTGGTCAAATACAAACCCTCCCCTTTCCACGTCGTGTGTCTCTGTGCCCAACTAAACAAAGATACCCTATCTATCTTCCTTAATATTTGTTCAAATAAGGCGTTACTAACAATTCCACGTTTTTCCTAACAATGCGATCATTCATGCAAAATAATTTGCACGTTTCTCGATGAAGCTACACGAGGCATCAGGACGTTCAAAATGAATGGATACAAAATGAACACAGTGCTTCACATCCCACCAAAGCCATTGACAGTTTGCGTTTCACAAACGACAGACGAGAACATGTGGTAAAACTACACAAAGAACCGAGCGGTCAATCGCCATGTCAGTGGACTGGTGTAATCTTATAAATACATCATTGAAATTTAGGTCAATAGGGAAGTAATAGGTTTTGTGTGCGCGCTCTCCCCTCCCCATCCGTCTTGGATGGAGAATGATGCTCTAATGGATTCCATTTTCAGTTCCCAGCTTGCGATCTACAGCCCGATGAAAAAGCACCAAATGCATTTAAAACCCCAAACACAAACACAGAGGCATTCGCGTGCAATGCATATGAAAACACAGCGAAGGTGTGCACTGAAATTATTGCAACAACAGTTTCGAGGTTTATCGTGGCAAACATCGCGGTGGCTTAAGGTGGAGAATGTGACAGCTGGAAAGGCAACTGAAATGACATTGCGCTTACCAAATGATGTCCGGCGAACGCTCCTTTGGTTTCCCCTCCCCGATTAAATCAGTGGCACACGGAAACCATTCCTGGCGACTGGTACTGAGATCGGGCTTTCGAGAAGAGATGGTGGTGGAAAGAATAGCATCCGTTTGGTATCCAAGTAAAACCGAAGTAGACCGGAAAACTGCGGTGGGTAGCCACAGATACAGCAGCAGAAGCAGCTTTCTTCCTCTCTCCTCCTCTTCCCTACTGGACCATCCCCATCCAAGCACCTTGCTGCAGTGATGACGATGCGTCCCACAGCGACATCTTCCGGTCATTTTTCCTCATTCATCGGCATAGACGGTCAGATTTCAAACAAAAAAGTATGTTTCGTTTTGTTTATAAACTAAAATGTTTAACACTATATAGAATATGTTTTTACATAGTGTATATAGCGCAGTAAATATGCTTATTAACAAGTTACATTACATCACATTTCTGATCTGAGCTTGTTTTTGCCTTGTGTGGTTCGCCGGTCTAAGCAGACAATGTGTTAAAAGTGAACCAAAAACCTGGTTTAGTTACACAACAGAAGTGCTGGCAGTGTGAAAGCCCAACACAGGTCTGCTGTTGCAGCTACGATCTGGTTCAGACAGAGGAAGACACTGCCTGACTTACATGTAAAGCAACCAACCTCGATTTTACGAGTTTGCCACTTTAACACTAGATTTTGAATAAATGTTTTTGTCCAAAAGGTGAGTTTAACAAGGGTTAGAATGACAATGAATTTGATACCGGTACCGGTAAACAAAGCTCAGGAGTATCAAGAGGTATGTTTTGCTTATATGTGTTACTAAATAAATGACTAATATTAGACAGAGTACAAATAAATATTGTCAATGTATGGTCCATCTAACAAAACTGACAAAACATCGCAAAGCAATAAATACTGACCATTTCACGACGCAAATCGACAATGCAAAACACACATTTCTTTCCTAGATTTGTTGGCACTAAATCCAGTGATTCCTCCGTAGAAGCGAATTTGTGCAAAGTGTCTTTACTACCGGAAGCCACGAAAAATAGATAAGAGTATATTCTTTTAATAGTGTTTTTCCCTGACATTTCCCCCCTTCTAACTTTCTGCTACAAAGTTAAAAGGGGCATCTATATTTTTTAAAATACATTTTGTAAAAATACTTATTTTTGAAAAATAAGTTTTGCATGCAATAGCAACCTGCAATTATATGTTTCAAACAGAGGTGGCGGTAGAGACAAGTTATTTTGTTTTTAGGAAAGTTTTTAGAAGACAATTGTGTGCAGACAAGTCTGACTGCACTTATTTTGGAAAGATTGTGTATGTCGAGCAACACGTTTGTGAAACGTGCAAATGGCAATAAGATTCATTTTTCATCTATTTGTCCTTGAGGAGCACAGAGTATATAAAACAGTGGATATTGTACATGATGACCTCTTTTTCACAGAGAAAGAGTTTTGATAGAAGTATTAGGATTAATTAGATAAAGGATGTTTGATCAGTACAGATCAACTACTGTATGAAAAGGTATTCAGTGTAGACCCAAATGTCAGCATGTCATGTGAGAGCATTGTGTGAAACACTTTTAATCCCATTTCTGTAAGCCATCAGCCAAAGCAACACAATGAGAGACAGCGTGTCTGGACGGGGAACTTCCGCTGCAGAGCAGTGGACACAAGAGCTCATTCACTCCAATAGCATTGAGGAGCAGATTACAGAATGAAAAGACACAGGCTTAGTTCTCTACTCGTAATTAGAACCCAGCTCATTGTAACTCTTTATATTGGCTGTAAAGAAAATTATATCAGCTGTGGTAGTTGGTTTTGCAGTTTATGGTGGATGTTTATGATGTTTCATGTGATGTTTTTGTGGTATGACAGTATATAATTTACCATCATTTACTGGCTGTGGATTCTGAGTGTACCAAGTGTTTAAGGGAGCAGTAATGGGGTGTAATTTTAGCAGTAATGGATTGAAAGAAACAAGGTAACAGTTCTTGCACAAGTTTAGAAAGGTGGTTTGAGGCTATAACTGGATCTCTTATCCACCGGCCTCTAGAGGGTGGCAAAATACTAAAAGGCTGATTCTGAATTCAGATTATTTCAATTTCTCCTCTACCCTTTGAATATGAATATCACAGAGCTCACCTAACACCTGTCATGGTCATGCACTGTATAGTTTTTGCATATTTTACCAGGTTTATTGAAAAATTGGAATTACTCTCTGTCTGGATAGTTGAGTAAAACTGTGCTTTGTGCTTAGCTTTGTGGTTAGTATGTATATACTTACGATGTTACACTTACATGTTACCTGCAATTGTTCAACAGTTTTATTTCTTAAAAAACAAGGCACTTACATGCAAATTATAAATATGTGAAAGGAATATGAACGGAATATGAAACTTTTTATTTTTAATTCTTGGTTCACAAATTCTCCCACACAAGAATTTTAAGCTTATAATTCACAAAGCATGAAAGCAATACAATACAGTGGCTGTTATTTTACCAAAACAATAAAAAATACATTTACATAGGCATTATAAACAGCACATGTATCCCCTTGAATTTAAACGTTTATATATGTCTCTACCAGCAAAAGCAATCATATCAAAGCAGCTGAAAGCAGTGAACGCAAGAAAGACTTCATTTTTATACTGCAGTTGAGAATCCATGTATTTAGTCACATAATATATTCTAAACACTTGGTAGGGCACAAAAAACAAAAATATGACCAACAGGAAAACAACGTTTTTCAGTTGTGCCCAGAACTCTTGATATTTACATCTGTCTTTCCCAAGTTTCTTACTCACGTAGAGCAGAAAATACAGTTGGAAAAATACCAGTACGCTCCAGATCAGCAACACCAATATGCAAATGGCGTAGTTTAAGTTTTTCACAGCGGGATCTTTAAGAGCCTCAGCAAAATTAAAGCACTGATTGTGAATTTTCCCAGAAAATCCATATCTAACCATAGTTGGAGGGAACATAGTGCCAAATATGAGCAGCCAGACAGCCGCGCTCGCGGATGCGGCATGAAGGGTACGATGGAAACCTAGATTGCGTTGTTGACCTGAGTTCTCCACGTAGCGCACAATAAGGAGGAAGACGTAAAAAATGAATGCGAGATACATATGGGCGTGAATCATAACACTGACGATTTTGCAGAAAGGAATTCCCATGATCCAGGTATCAGTAGCATAGTAGACGATACGAAAAGGCACAGTGAGAAGGAATAGAAAGTGCACGGTTATTAGATTGATCACCGATACGTTTGTAAAAGACAGGCTTTTTTGAGACTTAAGCATACAGGACATTAGCACAACATTCAGAATCCCACCAACCAAGATGAAAGTGTATAAGACCAGGAGAGCTGTTCTGTAGTTCTTTGGCAGATTGTCTGTGTGGTTAGTGTTGCTGCTGTTTTCGAGTATTCCTAACACTGGGAGAAACACATTAAAGGTCACTTACAAAAGAATTTAGAAGTTACATGCACTTAACATTAAATGCTAAACATCACAACTGTTATTAACATGCTAAAAGTTTTACACCGTTAAGATTTCTAAATTTGAGCCCCGGATATTGCAGGACAGAATTTAAGAACTGACTTATTGTTAAGTTTTAACATGAATCTGAAATTTTAAATGAACTCACTTTTTAAAATTGTTTTCCAGAGAAATATTAGTCTTAGCCTGAAAAATGCAAAATTGATTAATTAAATTGTTGTATGAGCATATTTTGATAAGGACATTTTATGTTGTAAAACTGCTAAGAAAAATGTGTGATATGCATGTGCTGTAAAACCCTGGTTGTTTCTTACCTGTCTAGGTAAAAGGACTTAAGAATTCAGCCGTCTTCATTAAGTGTCCAAAGTGAAACTTTACAGTTCTTTCAATGAGGTAATATTAGCAAATACAGAAGTTTCAAAACACTTCCCCTTAAATGTTTCTAAACACCCTAAATATTTCAAGTAAGAGAGAGAAAACAAACAAAAAGAAGATATAAAACTATTTGTTCCAGTTCTACGCAACTTTACTTGTGGTTTGATAAATACAAATTACTAATTATTTACAGTAGTTATAAGTCTGAAAATATCAGGTGCATGTAGCAAAATTGTTTCTGCTAGTTTAAATAAATCTTTCCACCAAGTCATGTTAACAGTTACAGTACAGGTTACAGTACTCACCCAATAGCCCTGAATATCAGTCAGATACTGAATCCCAGTTTGGTTTGCGCGACCTCATGCTAACGCTGTGATATAACGAGTAATCCATTAAGATTCGGAGATCGTGATGTCAGTCAGTGTTTTCTGTCACTGTCCTCTAAATATCAGAGATGTTTGTGGGTGAAACATCAACCTCAGACTTCAGGAAGAACTTGTGCAGTGAAGATTAAAGATTAACAAATCTGAACAACAAGCACAAGGAAGTTGTGAGATTTACTACATTGTCTTCTTTTCTTTCTCAAGCTTCCTGCTCTCTTGTTCTTACTTTCTAGCACTCACATGCTTCTTCTGCCTTTCCTTTCCTTTATCAGTGTGTGTGTGTGTGTGTGTGTGTGTGTGTGTGTGTGTGTGTACAAACAGAGAGGTAGCCTATTATATATATATATATATTAAAATGTGACAATACAATATATGTATATCTTATAATGTGACAATACAAGGAACAAGGAAATATTTCCAAAAAAGTCCCCACATTATAAGGCTTCCTTAAGCTGTTTACAGTTGAATTGGTTCTTTGCAAGTGTATAATACAATACCAATGATTTTTACAGCTTTGTATTTTTAAAAGTTGGGTTAGATCTTAAAATAATTGCCATACATGTGCCTTTGTTGTGTAGTATTTTGTTGTTGCATGTTGCATATATTTTTTGTTGTGTAAATCATATTTTCTCATTGCACAGCTTTCTGTAGACGGTGGTCATCCAGTGAACGACTCTATGATAAAACAGTCATTATCACAGAAGCAATTGCAAATGCAAGAAACCATGAGAGACCTTGCAAAACACTGTATCACATTCACCTTTCTCAACATCTATAGTAACTGTGGACCTTCAATATGCACAAGAGCTGCTAGAGATGATGAAATGGCTTGGAAACTTTGGGAGCTAAGCTGCAGAATGCTGGGAATACTCTGGGATTGAATCCAATAAGCATGTTTTTTTGCATGGACACTTTAGACCCGTGTCTTTACTGAACATGATTTGGTGGATATGATGTTCAGGATCTGTGAGACTGAAACCTGTAGTCTTATGTGTGACACATTTTTTGACTCCATTTCTATCTGTCTATTTCTCTGTACAATATTTCAATGAGTTTTTAATAAACAAAGCACACACCATCAATAAATAAAATGTGATTTCCTGTTATCGTGCCATAGACTGAACTCAGAATATTGAACAATAGTCTGTGTAAAAAATTCTATAATAAAATGTTGCTGCAATAGTCATTTATACAATTCCATAGAGTTACTGGTATAAATATGCAGTCAGTGAAAAATCTACAAACACTTAACAAGCAAAGTAATAAAGCAATACTCCAAGCAATATTGTTTTACAGTAACTTGTTTATATTTCAAGGATTACCCAAGATGCATCTGTTGAAGAGGTGTTTAATGTATATTTTATTTGATCTCTTACCAGCACATTACAGAGAATCACATTTAATGTGATAATGATGACAGCTGCCATCTTACACTCATTGTTACATCATTTCCTTCTCCTAAATAAACAGTATGACATTAACATTGCATCTGAAAAAAACTGCATTTTTCAAAACCTGAAAAAGACACTAAAATATCAAAGTGACAAATAGGAACCTTTTCAGTTATGGTGACAATTTTCAGTGTAACAGATAATATGATGCTGAGTGGGTTTATTACCTGTGTTGTTTCATTTGATCTAGAACAAACACAAATGTGCTAAGCGCTAACAATGGCACAAAAATACTGGAAAGAAGGACATTTGTAATAGCTATAATTTACTTTTTATTTATGTAATTGAGGTCTTTCGATAACTTCAAAATGTGCTTCAAAGAGACGCGTACCTCTTCAAAAGGAATCATTCTCTATGCTGGTTTACATTTTAAGTGTCTCTTTAAACTGTATTATATTTCAGTGTGGCAGTGTCTATACATAATGTATTTTGAAGCTGAGGGTGGGTCACGTATCATTCAGATAAGAGGCTTATATACATTGGAAACAAATGAAATGATAAAATTACAATGTTAGTCACAACATTTCTACACGACAAATACCACTTGTGAAGTGGTAAATAATTTCAAGTGTGTTTAAATGAATCATTTGTTTGTTGTTGAAACTTCTAAAGACATCTGAACATATTACCTTTTAAGATATGTCTTACTAGATTAAACACTGATGTCTCTTTCCTCAGCTGTCTGTTGCAGAACTTGTAGATGGTATTTCAGAAGTATTTCTGCATTTCAGACGTCTCAGAAGATATTATTATTTCAGAAGTCTGTGATACAGCACTACCATAAATTTCACGTTGCTCTTCAATGAATCCAACAGATCTGTCCGTGAGTGTGTTTTATTCTTACATTCCAGCGTATGAGGCCCGTTAGAGTCATTGCGGACCACTTGTGTCCACTGCCCCCCGCTGGCTATTGACAGAGGTGCGGCTTAGTGTTGTTACCCAGTGGACTATTTCTTCTTGCTTCATAGTAAGATGAACCTTCATCTCCGCCGTTATATTGCCATCCTCATTGACTCTCCAGTAAGCATGATTGGTGATTTCTCTCCTCCGCACCAGCCATGCGTTCACAGTTTTCCTCTGATCTCATTGGCTGACTGCCTTCGCTTTTCATTGATTCTGTCTTTCACCAATGGTGCTTTGACAGACTTCCATTTAGCGACTTATTGATCTGCTTCACAAGGAACCGTTCTGAAGATAAAGAGAAATTTCTCAATCCTGAAACAGGTCCACCTGCTTTCGTTTTTTCTTATATTGAACAAATGAGCAGAAAATTGAATTTGTGGGGTGAAAATAAGTGACAATGTCATTTAGAATGCAGCTATAAAAGACATTGTAATTTAAATGTTTGACCATTTTGATCAGTAATGAGAAGTGTTTCATGCTACAATATCAATGAAACAAATGACAGGTATACAAATGATGGATTAAGGGCCTACCTAGAAGTCTCTGTTTGTATTAAACTCAGGGACCATATGTTTTAAGTGGGACCTTGGAGATTGTAGTTACCCAATCCAAACTGTTCATTACCAGCTGCAAAATTGTGTGGTTTGTTTCCCCTCCCAAGACATCCTAGAATCCATTAAATGGTATAATGTACAAATTCACACCATTTAAATTTTTCTCTATGTTTTAAACTGCTATAATAATCAGTTCTGAATTAATAAATTCTTAAATACCAAACCATCTTTCTTCTACTGAGACTTCTACTTGCCTTTCTGACATCTTCTGTGTAAAGCTTCAGAACTGGGAACTGAATAACTTTTGAAAGATAATCCAAAAGTGTTTCACAGTTGGGAGCTGTTCTTCTCTGAAGGACAATTACTCGCTTAATGCTTGGATCTTTGTCCAAACTTGTTTTCAGACATCTTAGCTGTTCTTACGGTCCCATCACTTTTCTCACTCCTGGTGTCCTGCACTTACTGGTGTTCCAAGAAACCTGAAAACTGGTGTTCCAGGACACCTGTGAGGACCTAATCCAGATGAATAGGCTTGACTTTCTTATGGTCTGAGCAAATATAAGAGGACCTCAAAGGTGCAGACAGCATGGGTTCCATGGGTGTTGTGATGGTTCTTACCTCAAATGACAGAGCCAGTTTCTTGAAGAGGGTTTTCATCAAAGGTTTCCTCTCTAACACAAGCACATCCTCTCTGAGGTAATAGGGTTTTTGTTGGGGGCAGGGAGACCAGTGTCTACATGCCCCCAGTGGACACATCTGGCTGGGGTGTATCATTAAGTTGCACTGTGCTCATAATAAACGAGGCTATAAAAACAAAGAAACCGAAGCTATCCTTTCTGACATTTGTCCATCATAAAATATCTTATTTAGCAATATTGTACTAATATTGTTCTTTTCTTGCTAACAAGCAGTGTCTCATTATGTTTGATTGATCCTACATCCCTGAAATTGCTTCCATTTGCCCTTTGTTTCATCCATAGCTTTATAATGAGTCAGCTGATGACAACAAAACATAACCTTTAAATGATGGGATAGTTTCATTTTATGTGTCCTTTATTGTGTATTTTTGTAACAGCCAATACATTAGAATTAGTATCTATTTCATTAGCAGCAACAACTATGTTGTAATTTTTTATTACAGTCATTAACAAAATCCAAATGGCCTCTTGCAGTCATTAATAAAATGGTTTCTCTTCCTGGCTGTCTATAGGTTTGTTCAGGAACATTTTTCCTAACATTTCCTAACAAATCTTGGAATCTGGATCTCAAGTTTCATAAAATGTCATCTGAAAATATCATCATTATATTTTTCAAGCTGATTATCCATGTTATTCATGTTTCTGCACCAACATGAACTTCAATTGTACATTTGCTTTTAAAGTTTAATTACAAAAATGATTAAGAGTTTTAAAGGAATAAAATAAATATGATATATGACACAAATGCACTTATGAAATAACCTCTGTGTAAACCTATTTAATAGCGGCTTCATTATCACTTCTGATGGAATATTTAGCTAAACATATTCCAGTTAATGTTTTTACAGAAATGTAAGTCACTTGAACACACTGAAACCAGAAGAATCTCTTTTACTGTGTTAATTACCAGCAGATGGCTGAAGGAGTTTCTCACTTCAGAAGAGATATAAGCAGATTTAAGACCTCTGTTAATAGGGATTAGAATGAGGTGAAGTAGAGAGCTTTCATTCTGTAACTGCCAATAAGGGAAAGCAAAGATTCGGCTGATAAAGCATGTGTCTCTCAGTAGGAGCATAACTGTGACTACAAAAACTCAGTGGGCATATTGTTATAGTGATTGGTTTACAGCAGGGGAGACACAGTTCTCAGTGTATTACATCTGGGATGATGCTAAACTTATATGATATATATTTAATTAGCACCATATTTGGATATGAACCGAATATGGGAGAGGACTGTAATCTTGAACAGGCTTGTTTGTTAAACCTACTGGTGTTTTAGCTTTATACAAATGAATTAATAATTTGTTTTATAATGAGGCATTGTTTGATGTTTGCGCACCGGTACTCTGCGGTTTCCTGTAATCTCAGGACTCCCTGTTATGTCACAGATATCTTTATAGGATTTCCTTATCAGCATGGGGTGGAGATTAGCCTTGCTTTGTTTTCTAGGGATGCCTCAAACAGCTTCAGTGAAACATTTTCACTCACTGCCTAGGCCATGTTTGCATCTCTTGCAGTTTAGGGTGAGTTAAATGAGAGTTCTAGGGCAGCATATGTCCTCCATTATCAAACGGCCCTGTAATATTTATTAATATACTCTTGGGCAACACATGGATGATGATGACATGGAAAAACTTGAATCACATTGTCTGGATCTCTGGGGATTAGAGGCTCAAACATATTCAAAGCATAAAGTTTATAAAGCAGACATAATTATGGGTTTAACTGGAGGTTACTAATACATTTAAATGACTGAATCATTTCAATGTACAAAAACAGTCAAATCAGACAAAATGATCACGTTTCTCAGCCAATCAGACGCAGTTATGAGTAAAGTCTAAATGTATTTATTAATTTAATTTACATGATATTAAATAAATAAATATTGGCTAGAATTGGAGAATTAATTGGATTAATGGAGAAATGGTACATGAAAAAGACAACTTTTACAGAGTATTTCTGTAATTGCACCATTGAGAGTTCATTTCACCCTCCACTCTAAGCACATATAATGGCCTGCCCACATAAATCATTTATGTTTAAACTGTGCAGCATTTCATGCTGGGCTCGAAGTCACTTATAACATTTTTAGTCCCTTGCAAAACAAACATGAGCGCACTCTAGTGTTTAGACATTGGAGGTTGCTGGGATTTTACAACAATACTGTAATCTTACTCCACATCATGTTATACAAACAATATATATCATTTTTAACTACCTATGTATTAAATCTTGAAGTAGTACTGGCATATGCAAGCGGCAAGGGATCCATTCAACCGCATAACCTTTCGTTTATCGATCATTGATGTCTGATTTTGTGGCTCGATTAGTTTAGTCTCGGCTTTGAGCAGAAACGCCTGCCGAAGGTGCCGCGATTGCCGCCGGGTAGGGTGAAGTGTGCGTGTGGATCTTAACATTTAAGCTTTGTTTATACACAACATTGTCCGCTAAACATCAATGATGGGTAAAAGAGAAGAAGAAGAAGTCATCAGGATCGCAAAGAAGATGGATAAAATGGCACAAAAGAAGAACGGGGTGAGGTGGATTGTGATGAATGAATTCTCTGTGTCGGACCATACGAGGCTACGTTAAAACACAGCAAGCTAACAGCTAAATATGTGAAGAAGTGCGTTTGCGTTGTTTACAGAGACAGCAGGAGTGTGTTTTCTGATTTAGTATAGTGATCTAATGTCAAGTGCAGTGTTATCTAAATGTTTTAGTTAACTACTATTTGAACTTATCGTTAGCGCCAAAGTTAGCAACATTAGCTGCTGTTAGCGCGAATAAACAGAGTCAGCGGGGGCACTAACGCCACAAGCCCACCTGCGTTACGAAAACACTCCTTAACAGCCATGTGTTGTGTTTAACTGTACAACGTGGGACTGAAAGCAGGGTTTTAAATAGTGAAGTCAGATAAAGTGAGAGTCGTTATCAGAAGTTGGGCAAACACAAGTGTAAACATGCACGCGGATTGCAGCTTCTGTAGTTCATTGAGTTAGTGGAAGAATCATCACGTGATGCACTAATAAATAATGTTATGTTTCCAATAGGCCGGGGCGCTGGATCTGCTGAAGGAACTTAAGAATATACCCATGAACCTGGAGCTGCTGCAGGTAAGTTTACTCCAATCACTTCCCTTCAAAATTCAGGTGCTCGTCACGAGAGGTTTCCTCTGCTTTCCTTGTGAACAGTCCACGAGGATCGGGATGTCGGTCAATGCCATCCGCAAGCAGAGCACCGATGAAGAAGTTACGTCACTGGCCAAGTCTTTGATCAAGTCCTGGAAAAAGTTGTTGGGTAAGACTGTTTGAGACTTTGTGTTGGGAATTTGTAAGGAATTTTTCCCAAGTTTTTACTGTGTATAAAGTGCAATGTGCATGTATTACAAAAATATGCAAGAATTTAAAAAAACTGTTGACAAACAGGACTAATGTCATTATTGTTATTACACATAATGAGTGTTTTGCACTTAAATGTGCAAAATATTATTGTACATAAATAATTATAATTGCATTCTTTAGGTTTATATAGATTTTAGGTTTGTTTTAGATGACCTATACCATGTCACACAGTGGTACACATTTCGATAGATAGATAGATACATACATACATACAGTATTGCTTGAAATATCACGTAAGCAAACTGAACAGAAACTAGCCTATTTAAAAATACTAACACACTGTGTAGGGAAACCTCACACTGCTACCCCTTACAGGCAGCTGGTGGTATTACAACAACAAACTGTTTCCATACACAAGTTTTCCCAAAAGCTCAGAGTGACTCACACTGTCATTTTTAATTCACAAGCTTTGCTCTAGTTTTGTTGTAATTGTAGGTTAGGCATTTATAAAAGCACAAGAAAAGCTGGTTGTTTTATGAGCTACAAGGAGTCAGGCCTGTGTTTATGACAATTAGATTAAGCTAATTAAATGGCTATTGTGTGCGGTGTTGATGCACAGATGAACCAGCTGGAGAGAAGAACAACGAGGAAAAAAAGAAGGAACGTACACCGCCGGTGGTGTCACCATCACAAGCCAGCCCAGAACCAAGAGAGGAGAGGTACAGTATTAGTTCTTAGTTATAACATTATCATAAAAGTCATAATCAAATTGATCCAATGACCTAACTGGCTTTTTATCAATCTGTGTTTTGTCCTCTATCTCAGCTCAAGCAGTAATTCTAGCAGTAAGAGCGAGTCTGCTGATGTAACAGCCAACACACTGATAGCCACTTTCCCACGAGCTTCAAGCACATCTGATTCAGTCCGCATCAAGTGCAGGGAGATGCTGTCAAGTGCTTTGCAAACAGGAGGCAAGTTACTTCTCACTAAGTTTCCCTAACCAGATCATGTACAGTGTCTTGCAAACTGCACTATGGAAAAAAGCTTTTTTTGTCAAAATGTGTTTAGCATTGGATTTTTTTCCATTTTGTGTGGTTGAACTGGCTTGTCTTTATTGTCTTGTAGATGATCATATTGCTATTGGGGCTGATTGTGAAGAACTTGGGGCTCAGATTGAGGAATATATCCTTTTCAAACACTCCCTTAAGAAGATGCTGTTGTTGAACTGTAATTCTAAGTGCTGTGATATTTCAATGTGATATCACATTTGACAGAACTTTCCTTGACCGACTTGCACGTATCTTCATGGAATTTAAAAACACAGACATGAAATACAAAAATCGTGTGAGAAGCCGAATCTCCAATCTGAAAGATGCAAAGAACCCCAATTTGAGGAGAAATGTGCTGTGTGGAAATGTGAGCCCGGACCGCATAGCAAAAATGACAGCAGAGGTGAATAATCCACACATATATCTCTTTTATTTGAACATACTTCTATATATTCATAACATACACACAGACACACATACATATATGTTGATTTTTGATATATATGTACATTTTCTTGATATATATATAAAATCAACATATATATTTTATATACTTTATTATATTTATACAACACATACTCTGAGTCACAGTGTGGAAATTTCAACAGGAAATGGCGAGTGATGAGCTGAAGGAGATGCGCAAGAATCTGACCAAAGAGGCCATCAGGGACCACCAGGTTGCCACTTCTGGGGGCACCCAGACTGACCTGTTTACTTGTGGGAAGTGTAAAAAGAAGAAGTGTACTTACACTCAGGTAATTCAGACAGTGTATCTCTATATAATATTATTTAGTCATGTTAACATTTTCTCAAGTTACAAACTCATGTAACTTTATTAAAAGGTTCAAACCCGAAGCGCTGATGAACCGATGACAACGTTTGTCTTCTGCAATGAATGTGGAAATAGGTGGAAGGTATGAGTTTCCTGCTTTTCTCCTTTGTTTTATTTTACTTAAAACCTTCATATTCCAACATTTCTATTTCGATTAATATCTGTGTTGAATAATATATTGATAAACTGCTTCCTGTCAATTGTCTCCACAGTTTTGCTGAAGTTGGGGATCGTTCTCTGTTTGGAGAGGTAGCTAAATTCCAGGACCATGTTTCTGAATCATTGACAAATAGAAACCTTGAACTCAATGGTGCACCTGATGTACAAAGGCCACAATAATTACTATCACTGTTTGTATTATTATAAAGAGTCCACAAACTCATGTCCTGTGTTTTAACTTGACGTATAGCTAGGCCATAGGCCTCTGGACTATGATCAATGTTGTTGGATTTCTGTTTCTTTTATCATCACTTTTTATACGTAGTTAAACATTTTGACAACATTCACATTTAGATAGATTTGCTTCGCCCTAAAATTAGTTAAAACTATTTAATTTTCCTTACACAAAATTACCCAGTACATTTAAAAAATAAAATGTTTCAGTGTATATTTGGTTTTGTTAACAGCTTAAGAATTTTTAACCTGATTAATTTAGAAAAATTTGTCACTCTGAATTATACATATTTATATGCATGAACTACAGATTTTTACTGTGTACATGGCTTTTACTTTCAGAAGTAAAATGTTTTGAAAATTGATTTGTTGAATTGTTGTTCATACTTATTTTAACAGGCAAGCTCAGTCTGTATAAGTACAGTTACTTTACTCAACAGTTACTTGCATAAGGAGACTTGGAAATAGATAATTATGTATTTAGGTTATATATGAGACCCTAACAAGCAAAAGTCTCCCATTTTGAACAAGTGCACCTAAAATGAAAAATTGGTTTTTAGTCCATCCTAAATTGTGGAAAACGTTTTGTTGCAGCCATGTAAATTAAAAAGGAAAGATAAATGTTATTTTGACATCAGCAGTTTGTGATACTTGTAGCCAGATCACGTTTCTCAGTTTTCTGCATATGCTCTGAATCTCTTTACAAATGGTTTTGCTGTAATATCCACTATCACCTTGATGTTTTAACAAGCCTCTTGCATTAGCAATGCCTAATCTAAATAACAAACAACCCTGTACTGATTGTTCTTGCTTTTGTGCATGTGGAACAAAGGAGGTGATGGTTAATCTCATGACATCAGTATCTTTGCTTATCATTTATACTACATTAAGTCATTATGAGTAGAAACTAAACAGATACCTTAATGGGAACTATATTTATTTTATCAGTGTTTGTTATGTATACACCGACATTGTTGGCGTAAAAGGAGAGACACTTGCTACAGGGTTTCATTGTGAGGTTACAGGTGCATCCTCTCCAGTACTGGAATACTGTGTATTAATACACTCTGCTGTAAATGCAGCCCAAACAGAACCAACTGACTGGCACCACACTGGCTCCCACTGGGATAAAGGGGACAATAAATAAATGCTAGGTGGTTTACAGTTTTCTTTTCAATATAGACAATTATTTTAGCTTCATTGAGCATTTTTTAAATAGATTTAACTTAAAAGAGCTATTTGGTAATGATTTATTGGCTGTGTTGCAAAATGAAAACAAAACAAAACTTTTTTTTGGTTTTACTTACTGAGTAGTCCATGGTTTTGCTGCCAGTATGTTAATGGCAGTGAGGGCATACAGTATCCCTCAGATATTTTCATCTTCATTCTGCGAAAGAAACAAATATTGTCCCTGTGTGGACAAGAAGAGGGGCCATTTTATTGGGCTTTTGTTTATAAGGCAGTATAAATTAGATAGAAGATTGGTGTCCCTACAAACTTCTGTAGTGATTCTTTAGTAAACATTTGCACAACCCACTGTTCCACGGGTCTAGTAATAGTGTCTGTTAAAACAATCACACATTGTAAAATTATTGTGCTTTATTGTATCTTAAAGATCCCAAATGCCCACAATTCATTATTTTCTCAATTTAACAAACAGAAAAAAACTAATCTGATTATTGTAAACATTCACATTGATAATTAAAAATGTATAATTTATATGTAAACTGATTGGAAAATAACACTTTTGTATACGTTACAGAACGACAACTAAAACGAGAGAAAGAAAAAAGATTTATAGGCAGTTTAACTCCAAACCATTGGCTTAGATTGTGTTTGAGGTTGATCTATGTGGTGAATCCATCAGCTCAAATTGCACATATATTAAATTCTTCTAAGACATGTAGAAGCACCGCCATTAAATACATGTTGGTAGATACATGCCTGGACTCAGATCAACCTTAATGAATTGTCCTCATTTCTACCTGACTTAAACCTGCTTCCTTAAAAGTGTCGACTTCAGCGCTTGGAAAAACGGATGGTGACGCTTCAAAACTGAAAGCAAATGAAGTGCAATAGTTCAATTCAGAAGTCACTGTGCAGGACAAGTCATCTCATGAA
The DNA here is from genome assembly GCA_036877545.1 of Yasuhikotakia modesta. NCBI lineage: Eukaryota > Metazoa > Chordata > Actinopteri > Cypriniformes > Botiidae > Yasuhikotakia > Yasuhikotakia modesta. Next base: position 31,898 of record JBAJNP010001283.1, on the reverse strand, counting down.
TTGATCAAAGGCCCAGAGTCTACGTATGTGGCAAGAGTTTAAATCAACTATTGCCAAAAGTGATGTCACAAAATTTAATGTAAAGGCACTTCCTCAGATGAGGATCTTGTCTTTGTACGACATGAAAGTCAGGCAACAAAGTAATTCACAGAAGTAAAAATATAGAACTTGGCAGCTCCAATTCTAGTCAGGTAAATTGGAGAGAAAGCTAATCACACAGTTTTTCTGGACTTGGCTACTTTGGTGTCATCTACTTATGAGGGTCCTGTCAATAAAACCTGTACCCTTCCATTTAGAGTTTAATATATAAATCTGGAGAAGTTTGGACCTAAAACACATTAATACTGTTATATAATACCTGCATGTTGCTTCTCATCTATTCCTCACAACTACAGTGAAGGAAAAAGTTAAAGTTTTACTACCTCAACATACTGTATATAAACAATGAGACTCTCATTGTTCTTCATAGCATCTTTGGGTTGAAAACATGCAACAAATAGTTGTCATGTTCAACCATTTTTGAGCTCATCTGCACGGAAACAATTTAATGCTATGACAAAAAACTAATGTATGATGTTTTTGTAAGTAAATTACTGATATGCTAAGGATTATATAAGCATTCTTAGATAAACAATTCTAAGAAAAAAATAAACAATCTTTTCCATAACAATTTTCTTAGATGTTTTCTGATAAAATACATTTTCTGTATCTCTATCTATTATGCCTTTAAAGTTTTGTATCATTCACACTTTATTTTAATCTTAACTGATTAAGCCTGTGGTGTGTCATATAACTGTAAATTCACATTGGAGATGCCAAGTCGTTGGAACAGAGTTAAAGTAGCTGAAATTATACTGTTACTGTGTATCACAGAGCTGAAGTGTTGCCTTGACTTGAGCTTTGATTCTCATACGCGCTATTCAGAAACGGGCAATACATTTTACCCATAATTCCCTTTTCTTTAAATATTGTAACACAAAAGTTTTTAATACAAATTCATAAATATATCTACTGTATATACTGTATATAGCCCACAACTGGTATCACATCTTCCTTCAAACATACAAAATAGAATTAAAAACCAATAAAAAAAAGTCAACACAAATAAAATGGATTATTTTCTTCAAAACATCAAAATGACTGATAATCCTTTGGAGAATCTTGCTAAGCTGATCTGTAGCAGTACTTGTGGTGCTGAGCCCTCAGGAGATGTGAGACATTTTTCTTAAAAATCCAGTGACCTGGAGACCTGAGTGTCTTTTATCAGGTACAGATCGCTATAGCAGTAAAATCCCTGGGAGGACCGGAACCGGGGTCCATTTAAACATATTCTACACAAGAAAAGGTAACAAACCAAAAATTAGAAGGGGAGGGGCATTTAAACTGGATCACAGGTATCTAAGACTCCTCCGGCTGCTCGGACACTGTCTTAAGCAGGCTTTTGTAGACTTGGGAGTTCATGAATCGAGGATAGGAGTCTCTTTGCATTAGTGTGTATATCTGGAGCTGGGCGTCATCAAACGTGTGAGATGTTGGCTCCAGCATATTTCTATTTATAACTTCCCGAACTCTAGAATCAAGACTCACCTGAGAAAAGTACAAAAATATGGATATTTATCATTGTACAAAAAATCAACTATATTGTTTCAACATGACAACAGGGTGCGCTCACCTCTTTGGGAGAGAGAATAGAGATGTAGTCTTCGTATATAAGCCGCGCCTTTTCTTCAATGATGCTCTTATTAGTTTCCTTATTGAATTCCTCACAAGCCAACCAAAAGAGCATGTTTTCCTCGCTGAACTCGGTGCGCAGAAACTGCCGGAAGGCACGTCTTCCGGTCGGGCACTGCATCAGTTTGTCAAAAGATTGCCCCCAAGAACACACTTCCTCTACGGTGGGTTTCAGACTGCCAACAAACGCAGGGGCCTAATTCAGTTTTACCTCAGTTTATTCAGTTTAGCCTATTCCAGTTCAATTTGATTAAATCACAGAACATCTTGTGAAACAAGAACATATTAATTTTTATCCCTTTAACTTAATTATTGAGCTTGTATTATAACACTTCACATTAGGAGTAATTTATTTTTTTAAAACAAATTATGCCCTTTATTTGGCAAACAAACAAAGTTTTTTTTAAGATTTGAATTTATAAAAATGCTTACTGTGTGTGACTATGCTACATTCAAACACATTATCATGGCATCACGCTGTTAATGTAACGTAATGTAACATAACTTAAAGGTCCATTTTACATAATATTAATGAATCTTTGTTAAATACAAGCAGTTTGAATGACTGACCTTTCCTCAAAGTCCGAGTTCCCCTCTGCTTTAATATCACACGATGCTGTCCGGTTTCTCTCTTCTCTGTCTTCATTCCTAACAGTAAGACTGCAAGGTAGTAAACACTTCATGATCCCAAGACACCTAACAGCTGCCATTGGGAAGCCTTGGTGTAGCTTTCTCCTGTTCTCTTGGACTTATATAAGCATTTTCCAACATACAGTTTGGTGCTCATTATGAGCTCAGTAGATCAGAGAGGCACTTTCACCAGAAGATGGACTAGGATTCATGACTCAGAAAACATTACATTACACTCTATATGCATAATAAATAAACACAGCAGACTGTATCGTACAGCAGAGTAAAAGCACATCCGTTCAATATTTCATTTAATTTTTATATAATAGATCCAAACCACAAAACTAAATGAAACCCTTGCCAACTGTGGTGCATTCCTACACTCAGGAGAAACCTTTTTGGCTGCATGGTTCTAATAAGAACTATTTTTAGAAACATTTGACTGAAATGTTCTTTAAAGAACCAAAAATGGTTCTTCAATGGCAGGGGTGATCAAACTATGTTTCTGAGGGCCACTGTCCTGCAGAATTTAACACCACTTGCCTCAATAGACCTTTTTGTAAGACCTTCGTTAGCTGGTGTGGTTAAGCTCTGCAGAACCGTGAGCCTCTATGGGCGAGACTGGGCACCCCTGTTCTATTGCATCCCTGAGAAGAACCTTTTAAGAACCTTTATTTTCAGTGTATTATAAAATGTACTATAAAGCGGTTACCCATGCTGTAAATGCAAGCCTAGCTTTGTTACATAAGAAGAAATGGAAACTCCTACCAGGAGCAGCTGCAGCAACAGCACCAGCAGAAGCAGCAGGCGTTGGAATTGCGGTTGCCCTGGCTGGGATGCTGGTTCTGTGCCGGTGCTGTGGTCCCCGCCACCGACTCCTGCTGCACCGACATCTGCCTCTTTCGCATCTCCATCCGCTCTGATCCCATGGGCTGCAGAAAACAGGATGCAATTGAGACGGAGCTACAGCTGCAGAGATCAACGGGTGATATTAATGGTTCAACAAGCAATTGCGAGGGTGTAAAAATTGGAAGACTGTATTTTCTTCAAGTCCACTTAAACATTTTGCAGTTTCCAATAGAGAAAATAATGCTTTTAAAGAAATAACAAGACAACACGATAAATGGACAAACACATATGAAAGTGGTTTCTATTAACTGGCCATCCTGAAAAATAAAAGAATGAAACTTAAATTCCCATGAGATGGTAAAAGTGTTTATACTGAATTGATGAATCACTGACATGTTTTAACTTGACCATAATCTAAAAATGTTCTACCTTGTTCACAGTGTTGTAAGAACACTAACATGACCTAACATGTTATCTCACACCAGCAATAATCTTGATTCTGAACACATACAGGACTACCTACATTTGACTACCTACCTGCAATAAAATTAGACATTTGCAACAATATTTTTGAATGTAAAAGGAGTTTATTATATCGATTGATTATATTGATTGGTTACTCAGCAACAGTAATATTCAAAATATAATGATAGGTATATTTATCATAACATATACAATATATAAGCAGTATAGAGATATTAATGAAACAAAGAATTATATTTCAAGTAATTAATATTGATCTATATTTCTAAAATCTTTGGAATTTGTTTTCATTTAATATAAATATGGCTTTAGGGCTTAAACAGACATGATCATCTAAGGCTATTGAGTTTTCTTTCTTATGTATGCGAATGAGAAAGATTTGAATTAAAAAACTATACGTGACTCAGTGCCAGTCTTTCTGATTTGAATCTTGCTGCGTTAAATCCAAGGAATCATGACAAATTCCTCGCTTCAGGGACGACGCTTGGCAAAGATGTTTGAATATTTGGTGGGGGTAGGAGGGGGCGCAGCACGCATCTAGCTGCAGTCGGATCCCTTCATCGGTGCTCACAGACACGGTGCATATGAAATGTTCAAGCCGTGACTGATGAACATAAACACGATGCGTTTGAGCGTTTTGTCCCCTTGATCTCACGCACGAGAGTGTCATGCGTTCATACCGAGAAAGGTTCACAGAAAAGCCCCAAACGATCTGCTTGGTTTAAAACGAAGCAGAACAGATGAAAACCGAAACATTATAGCTTTTAATTCAGACAGCACCCCTAACGATACGAAATAACTGTATACGGGGGAAATAAAAGCACATTTCTTTAAATTCACAGAATAATCTCATAAAAAGCAAAATCGTTATGAACAGCGTTTCCGTCGAATATGATCGCATTGCAAAGTGCCACCATGAAGAAGAGCCACAATATCTCTTTATCGCCCAGGACAACCATCGAAAAGACATTTCTGTCAGACATGACATGCCATCTTCATCAATTAAACATAAAGGTCTTTCCATGGATAACTCGTATATTTAAAATAACGTAGGATCCCCATACTTACAATTTCACCATGTATGCCCAGAGATAAGAGATATTCTTTGCCTTGATTACATCCGTTGGCATAAGGATTTTTTTAAAGACCGGCTGTTTTTGTCAGTGCGCATGCGTCCGTTTGGCGAGCCGTGGTGGCGGTAGCGTAAATCCTTTGGATGTCACTGATTCATTATGCACTTAAATGCATGACTGCAACGTTACCAGTAAACCACGACATCTTTAAATATTCTCCCACACTTCGGTGCGCGTCAGGAACGCTATGTGGGATTCTTATATTAAAGTTAGGCTACTTTACCCATCTAACATGACGCGTTAAAAAGCCATCTGTCACGAAGAGTAAATGCATGTCAGCTCAATCGTTAAAAGAGTCAAAGGATGTTTTGCGTGTAGGTTTAATGTTGGCTGCATGCGCCACCTATAACCCCATCAATAAAACCTTTTGAGATGAGATGACAGTGACGTGAATGCGACATGGCTATGGTGGGCCCTGGAGGTAAAAATGTGAGGTAGACCCCACAGTAAAAACAATACAACATACGGGGTCCTTCTTTCTCGCCAGTAACTGGAGTTCCCCCTTTGACAGACGCACACCACAAATATTGTAACTAGAAACTCCTGGCCAAGGCTTTTCTGGCGCAAATTCAACCAGTTTTGGAAAACTTCAGTGCATAAATCGTCATATTGGCTCGATCTCACTATGCTGACAGCAGAATGTGATAAACAGGGTTTATAAAACTGCCTCTGTCCATGGTGCTGAAGTCACCAGCGCGACAGGGCGCTATGATAATATTTTAGAAATCTGGGTATGCAAATGCTCTCGTTCAATAACATACATTTTGTGATGGTTATTTATTTGTTCGTACGCACAAGTCCCGTTATGTGTTGATTCTGTCTATAACGCAAAAACCAGTGAGGACAAATAGCAATCGCCAATAGTCGTGATCCCAGTCTTTGCTGGTCTACTGATGGCCATCCGGATATCTAAGTGCATTACTGACATCTGCTGGTGTGGTACGAATAAAACTGTAACGTGTAAGACAACAAAAATGACACACCAGACACGTGGTATTTAAAGCAGATGATGCCCAATGATAAAACTCAATGTCCATGGGAATGACCTACGAATGTGAACGTATATATCTAGATTCAATTTATATAGATATAATGTCATGACATCTGGCTGAAAATGAATGAACGTGATAGAGACTCAGTTCAATGCAAACGCTAGGTGGTACTGTTCATCTGCATGTATAAATCTATACATTTGGACAATCTATAGCAGGCATAGGAGTTTTACATAATATGTAACAGCTGTACAGTTGATGCTTTTTTGTACGTTCAAAAAAGGTTCATTGTAGTGGAAAAAGCTTCTATACAGAATTTAAAGCTTTTTTTAAGTATCTTTGACTGAAAAGTAATTTGCACAACTAAAAGGGCCTTTCTGTGGCATTGCTACAAATAATTTATAGCACCCTTATTTGTAGTGAAATGGTTTCATTACAGTTACATTTTGGTAAATATTGATGTGACACAGTGACACAGCATTAGTTTAGCAATGTCAATAATGTTCTAATACTGTTTATCTTGACCTTTACACTTGAAAAGGTCAGGAAAACCGAAACCAATAACCCCACAGGAGAGCAAAGCTAATTTTAATGTTTAATGTTATTTTAATGTCAATCTCCATGAAGGTCATTAGAGTTACTTTTTATATGAGGCTGAAAAAATGTTCATGGAGGACTGTTATATATAACAGTTGCTGAGAACATCCAACAAAGATCTTTAATTTACAAGTGAACGGATAAAGAGTTCTGTACAATGAATGTGACAAAACTGTTTAATAACCGAGACAGGAACAAGAAAGTTCATCTGAAGTTTTTTTTCTCTGAATTCATTAAAAAACTAAAAGAGGCTTTTTAATTTTCATCAAACATGCTGAGGATGTCAGAGGGCGGCTAAGTGTGGCTCAGTCCAGAAAAGACTGTCACATTTATTCAGATGTTTCACAATGATGGGTGCAAAAAGTCAATTTATAATCAGTATAGCCAAATGAGAAAAAGAACCTCTGATCTTTTAGTCAGATATTCTGCATAGTCAGCCACCACAAGCCTCAGCACAAATAAATAGGTTATGCATATATACTGGGAATTTACTAAAACCGAAAACAAATGCATGTTGTATTTACAGCTGAGCAAATATATCTGTCTGTAAAAATACAGACTTTTTAGATTGCAGAATCAGGTTCATTTGTATACAAACAAGATATGTGTACACACAGAATATAGGAAGTATTTTTCCCTGTAGCATGCATTATCATTTTTTTTGTTTTTAAGACTTTTACAACAAAAGTCCATCTGAAGATGTTTAATAGAATTTGTACCAGAATCTATAGACCTGTCCAATGTGTTTGACCGTGTTGCTGTAGAAGCTAATGATTATGCAACCCTTTAGTCAACACACGTAATCCCCACTAAAACCAGAATGCTTCCTAAATTAACCTCATTACTGACAATAAATAGTACCTAGTAACCATTTTTAGAATTATGTGGACATAAGATGCCTTAATAAAAATCAGCCATTTATTATCATTGTCACTAGTTGTTAGCAATGATAACACTTATTTATAATGTTATTTTGACTTTAATTTATGATTACTTTAAATAATTAAACACCTTCATATTTAAGTCATTTAAGATTCCTAGATTCCTAATTCCTAGCTCAACTGGTGGAGCATTGCATTGTCAGCGCAAAGGTTGTTGGTTCGGTCCCAGGGAACACAAGCACTGATAAGAATGTACACCTTGAATTCACTGCAAGTCGCTTTGCATAAAAGCGTCTGCCAAAGGAATAAATGTAAATGTATGTCACAACAAGGGTTATGTAAACTCTGCCTTACCTGAAATGATATGGCATCCCTTGATCCAGCCTCTGTACTGTCATTCTTGTTTTGGTCATAACTTCTGGTCACCAAGTAACTGTCATCGCGCTGACAGGGCAAGAGAAGACGCCGTATTCGCCTCCACATTAAGAAGGGAGAAAGATGAATACTATATGCTGCAGAAGAGGGCCAGACCTCCAATTTTAGGACAGTCCTGTTACATGGCATTCTTCAACTTCAACTTCAACTAGTTATTCCAAGTTGTCGAAGAGATTCAAGAGAAGTTCAAACCTATAGCATTAATTGTATTTGACAGCAGTTTTGCATTTCTTTTCAGCAAGTACAATAACAAAAGAATCTCAGAGGAAAATAAATAAGACTAACACTTGAACAGGGCAGGGATTACACCTGCCCCACTGAGTCTGATACTCAAGTGGTTTAGGGCACTTCAAAGGCTTATACCGGATTAAAGACAGGATGTGTGTATGCCTGTCTTTAAACACAGCAGTGAGTTTGTGGCACTATTTTTAGCTATGTAGCTATAATAATGTTTTAACATACCAGCTATGTAGACATAGACTGTCTTTAAATCTCTCTAGAGCTGTCTTAATCCACATCTCACAACCTAAATTAAGGCACCACACTGTAAAACAACTGAAAGACCCACGTTTGTGCCTGTAAACCATAAATCACTGCAGCAGCCGAGAAAAGGTTTCGCTCTTTATAGGGTTAATGTGTTGCTCACGTGACATTATCACGTGATACTGATCCCGTGACGTATCTTGCGTTTTGACAGCAAAGGCACCAGGTAAGCGAGTGTATTTTATATACTTATTATTTTATACATTAATACTATTTTCTAGGTTAACAAATAACAGGAAACTAAAGTGTCATGTCAGAAAGTCAGAGTTGACACGAATATTTGACGCTTGCATGTATGTGTTTGCTTACATTAGCAATTGCTTACTTTCCCTGTGTATTAAGTCATGTTATAACGATATATAACGAAGGCATCGATGTCGTATTTTGTTAAAATGTCGTATAAACCTAAACTTAACAAATGCTGTTTATTTTTAACAAATTTGCAAGCTAGTCTGCACTAGCTTGCTAACGACCACCACGATGCTAAATATGTTTCAGTGACACTTTTAAAATAACATGCTTATAACATATATTTTACATGACGTGTTGGTGTTGTATTTATTTCATTACGTTATTTCTAATCTATTTCGTATTCGAAGTCCAAACCGAAGAGAATTAGCTAGCTTGAAGATGCTACAGTGTGTATCGTTGTTTTTAAGGTTAGCACACTTGTTGTTTATCTTTTTAGTTTTTAAGGTCCTAATATAGAAGAACAACGATCTTAAGATGGATATCAGAGGGGCAGTGGATGCTGCCGTCCCGACCAACATCATTGCAGCCAAGGCTGCTGAGGTCCGAGCTAACAAGGTCAACTGGCAGTCTTACCTCCAGTAAGCATATCAGGATATTACTTCTGCTTTCCTAGACCTAGTGTAACAGCTCAGTTTAATCTCCACAACGTGCTTGTTTATATTTGTTTGGGAATACAGTCATTATTTCTTAAAACCTATTGAGCTGCCTAATAAGACAACACTTGTGTGCAGTTTAGTATGTTGTCACTAAACCTTTGGAGCTTATGATAGCCAAATATTTAGTGGAGTAAGTGCTGTGTGAAACAGGAACAAGATCTAAATCCTTTAAGGAAACTGTTTGTATATTGTTGTGTCATTCTGGTCTTGTGACAGTTACGAGGCTCACACTTCATTTTTCTGTCTCTTATATGTTTTTGACAAAATTACATTTACACCGTGGGGAGTCCACAAGACACCTCACAGTTAGTCGCAATTATAGGATTAATTTACAGCAGAACTGTATAGTTTCTGTCATCAAAGATATCTATACTATAATATCTGCAGAAAACTAACAATTCTTATTCATTTTAATAACAGTTGCTAGACTAACAGTCTTTGGTTTATTTAACAATAAGGTAAGAAAACAAATAATACAAGTGATAATTGGAATTTGTCACTTTTAATGTTAGTTATTTATATAAACACAGGAATTGGTAGTCATGTTTCTAATTTGCAACCATTGTTATTTTATGTATAACTTTTAATGCTATTGCAATTTTACATGGTGACATATTATCAGTTTATTCCTCAAAAAATGCAAAATGTTTGGGTTTAAATGTCATACATGTACATGATCAGTAGTGCAATAGGGTTTGCCCTGGGCCATCTCAAAGTTATTTTTGAGTCCTGAAACTTTTCCCAGATGACTCAGTTGTGTAGGAGCCAAAACTCTTATATAAAATGTTAGACAGAGACCAAACAAACAATAAAACAGACATTAGGAATAAATATGGTTCATTCAGGACCTGTGTGATAGATGTATTTTGTTAAATGCCTTTTACTGCCTGTCCTTTGTTAGTCATTTTTAAATTCCATTGTTTTTTAGGGGCCAAATGATCTCATCTGAGGACTGTGAGTTCATTAAAAAGTTTGAGATTGCCAAATCAGAGGATAAACAAGCCATTCTGACAAAAGAGGGACATCAGGTTAATATCTTTTCTTCTAGTTTTGCCCTATCCAATGTGATTTAAAAACAGGATTTAAAGAGCTCAGGAACATTAACATAATTTATACATTTGTGAGAAACTACATTTGTGAAGGCTTGCATTGTGTATGCATGTATTGTTATGCAAGCTTATACATTTAACACATTATTGTAAATAATTGTTGCAGTGTGCAAAGACCTTCCTCAACCTTATGGCTCATATATCTAAGGAGCAAACAGTTCAGTACATCCTGACCCTGATTGATGACACACTGCAGGTAAAACCACGCAACCAGGTGCAATTTCAGATATGTTAACAGTATGATTGTAGTGTTCATTTTTCATAGCCTATCAGACATTGGACTAAACGGACTCTGTGAAGATTCAAATTGAGAGGTGTTCAGTGTCTTCAAATACAATAAACAATATTTTTTATGACATGAGCTTTTTCTCCTAAAGTTCCGAGTCACAGACTTGTTTTTCAGATGTTCATGGACATCTGAAAAATGACAAAGAAAGATCCTCGGGCTGACATTGATTTATAACATTATGCTTTGTCTGATTCTTTAGATAAAGAGTATATTTTCTTCCAGAAAAAGATAGATGCTCTTGTGTAACTTTGTAATTTGTGTATTGCATCAATACCATCCGTTTAGACTGCAGATAGACTGTCTTAACTTTCAGTTGCGTTTATACTGGTACTGTGCACTTCACTGTCTATATTAAGCATTTCTCTATTCATATAATGACCTGTCCTCTTGTAGCTCATTTAGACTGCGCCTTCATAATGTGATCTTCCATTCATATAAGTGGTTGGAATTCTAAAGGCAAAACAAACAGGCTCATCTTTCCATTTTAAAAATCAATTCATTATATAAAGCGCTCTCTGAGGAAATTAAGGGTCTGTGTTCTGTCTCTTCAAATGTCTCTAAGTAGTAGATGTAGACTAACAATTTCCAAAGCAGTGCTACCATTTATAGCATGCGCCTTAGCTGCAATGAAACTAAGACGACACATAATCGCATATGATGTATTGGAACCATTGTTAGTATCACAATTGTCCATAAGATGCATCTACTTTTGACTATTATTTATATTTATTATTGTTATACAGTTAATTGAAACATCTTTAGCTTAATGTAAATTGATAAAATAGTGTGTTTTAATGGCATTTTAGACCTTTTCTGATCACACATGGAGAGATTATGAGGCGCTGCTTGCCTTGTGAAAAAACAGAAGGCGTTTTTTGCCCGGGCATCTGTGGACTATTGATCATAGAAAAATGGCACATCTTCTGATGTAAAAGTTACAAAGCTTCTCAGCTGCCAAAATGCATTAGTGTGCTTTTTTTGTCCATTTGTGGAAAGCCAAATGAGATAAAGTCTGGTTAATTTTAATATCAGCAGATGTGCCTTGGACCTGCTTTTCTTATCAGTTTATGTTATGTTGGTTTATGTAACGCTTCTTTTCCCTCACCATGCAGGAAAATCATCAGAGAGTGAATATTTTCTTTGATTATGCCAAGAAAACGAAAAATACGGCCTGGTCGTATTTCCTTCCAATGCTGAACCGCCAGGACCTTTTTACTGTTCACATGGTAAGTTGCAGACTCAGAAATAAAACGTTTAGACCATTCATCTCAGATTTTCTGTAAATTACTGCAAATTTGAATTATACATTATACATGAAAATGTAGTTTATCTGGAGGTTGAACTCTAGTCCTTAGAACTTAGTTTTATAATTAGCATAACTACGAATTGGTCCCAAACAATAAAAGGCACAATTTAAGTAACTCCATTGATTTAATTTAATTTAGGTGGCTAAATTGACCTGCTTTGACCCAATACCTTCATCTTCAAAATGAAAGTTATTTAAACCTCTTTTGTAGAATTAAGTCATCATAGAATATGAATAATCAGTAAGACTGTTTCCTTTAAACAAATCAAAGTAACCCAGTAATTACTATTTATCTTTAATTTCTGTAGGATTACATCGTAGTGATGTCATTGTCTAGACTCACAGATGGTTTTAGACTCACAGATAGACTTACAACAAGTCCAAAGAGACACTGTTTTCTGTGCATTGCAGTTTTCAGATTTTTAAATGGATTGCATTTTGTGCATTTTGTTGTTTCATGTCAGTCAGCAATCTGTATGCCCTGCAAATCTGTATATAATCGATCAGGCTGTTAATGAAGACCATTGCCTTTAAAACATTTGTTTGAAATCTCTAGTTGATGTGCATAAATAATTCATCAACAAGGTTTTCACGCTTAGTTCAAAAGCTAAATGATTTCCTGGGTGCCCTCATTTTAAGGACACCTATGTCACAGGCTGAACTCTATGAAGTCAGACGTCACGGGTTAATTACCCTTCAGGCAGACGGTGGTCACAGGGCTCTGAACTGTGTATCGATTCTTCTTGCCATCTCCACCTCAGCTCTTAATGAAACAGTCTAAAGTTCTCTTTATGCGTTACAAGCAGAGTAAATGTCAGGTCTTGTGGAAACAGCAGAGTGTCTGAATGCGTTCATTAACACACAGACACAGACAGGAAATGACTCACTTGAATCACCTCATCTGGCCAATAATTTAAGCCCATTTTTCACCAGTTGTATTTTGATTGCATTAAAATGGTAATTCGAATACTTAACATTTTAGATGGATCTAATGCGGCAGTCACCTTCACATATCAAAATTAAGGCATTTCATTGGTATTAATTGTCTTTTGATCAGTTGCCATTTATCATTGGTGGAAAATAAACCAACTGCTGGATAAAGTTGTGAAGTCAAGGGTACGGAGAAGTGTCCTTTTTTAAAAAACACATTTACCCATAGCCCCTGATCTGCAGTCAAATTTACATTTGCTGCTAGTAATTACTTGATTTAATGCTACATTATGTTACATGCATTATACTGAAAGTCTAATTATTGATGGGAAAGCATTCAGAATAACCATTAGTGATGTAATGACGCAACCGTGCTGAGACGAGTTTAACATTATGCAAATGAGCAGAGACATAAAACAGTAACTTTAATTCAGAATTAAGACATTGGAGCAAACATTACCTCGCATGGCATTCTGTGAGAAGCTGAAGTGAGGTGTAGACACAATGAACAACGTTAACAGTAAATGTAAGATTTTTGTGATGCATTATTCATGACGTCAAAATGTAAAATCAGTTTTGGCCAAGAAACACTGAATTAATATTGAAATAGAATAAGATGCCGTAAAATATAATGAAAACCTTAGATAAAGATGACTGGCATCCCATTTGTTATTACAAACTAGAAAACGCCACTGGTATTTTCATCAGCTATTCTGATATCATTAGGAAATGGCTAAATGAAAATGTTATCTTCCTATATTGTTCCACAGTGTCATTTCTTAATATAGATAAAGAAAGAATTGGTGCAAGTTTTTGTGAATCTCATATAATTGTATGAATGTCAGTTGCTGGAATGTCATTGGGGCGGTTGTGGTCTACTGGTTAGAGAGTCAGGCTTGTAGGGCCAGGAGGTTGCAGGTTCGATTCCAGCACCGACAGGTAGCAACTGAAGTGCCCTTGAGCAAGACACCTAACCAATTGAGCAAGACACCTAACCTACACCTATTTTGTGTGTTCACTTGTTAAATGCAGAGGTCACATTTCGGTTATAGGATACTATATCTAACAAAACATGTCACTTTCACTTTTTTACTTTAACAGAAATGCGTTTTTGAAACATTATCACAACGTTTCTCTGTTGCTTTTCAGGCTGCAAGGATCATAGCCAAGCTGGCTGCCTGGGGACGTGACTTGATGGAGGGCAGTGACCTGAACTACTACTTCAACTGGATTAAGACCCAGCTCAGCTCTCAGGTAAAACAGAGAAATTCCTTTCTGAAGTCATCAGAGCTTCTCTCTCCAACCAATTAAGATTTTTTAATAAGATTTCAAATTTTCTAATTAAAATTTGTAATAGGCTCTTGTTTTCAAATGCATGAAACTGCTATGCCCATTTCTCTGAAGGCTTTTATTTTTGAAATAGATCTAAAAAATACAACCTTACCCTTCCTTGAACTCAATTCAGAAACAGCTGCTGTTTTCCTTAACCCCAGAACCTACTGTATCTCACTCTTTGTGAATTGCCAGTGTTGCTGTGCCTTGTGATGTAAATTTTCTTATGCAGCGAAACTTCAAAGTTGCTATCGCTTCTTTCATTTGTCCTGCTATTTACTCGAGTGTAAAAGCCAAGGAGAGATTTAAAAGGATTTGTATCGTGTCAGTCAACTGACCGTATGTTATATTCCTGTAAAGCACTTGTCTGGTGTTGGATTCAGTCACATCTCATTTTGTTGTGTATTCATTTGTTTATTTGTCCCTTGACATGGAAGAAAGATGTCAATTGCCAGTTGTTTACTTCAGTTTGCGCAAGTAAATTATTCCTGTTCATTGTCAAATATAATTTATAAATAATGGCCTGCTGGCAAAGCTTGAATTGCAAACTGAACTCTGTGGTAGAAATTTACCACACAAACTGTTACAGTCTGACTAAAACCGTCAGGGACCTTGTTAAATATAAACTCCAGCTGCATGTTGGGATCCTTCAGAAGGATCTGCTTCAGCTTCAGGTCCTTCAAGCAGCCAGAAACAGTTTGGCAGACCCCATATTGTTAGTCACTGATGTCTATTTTGCTCTCTCCGGTTTATCTGACCGTGACTGGGCAGTCCAAGTTTTCGATCACACAGTTTCTGAAACCATCAGGAATAGCCATGCCAGGTCACCACTGCAGCAGTCCGCTTTATTTAAAGGCCAAAACAACATGAATGAATAGAGAAGTGCCCAAAGCACGATTTCCACCAGGAATCCTCCTGATTGCTGAATGAAGTGTTTGTGTCACTGAGCTGCTAGGGGGAACTCGGAGCACAGAATGCAACAGCCCAGCTCAGATACACATTAAGGAATTTGCTCAAAGGCACAGTGGTGCAAAGTGAAGTTGGTTCATTCATTTACAGACGGCACATGGGAACCAATTGTCGACCTACTCTGTGACAGAACCAACTAAAGATTTCTTTAGTTATAGGTTTAACACAATAATTGAGATGTTTTGTGACTTGAAACTTCTGGTACTTTTGTTTTTCAGGCTACTTTTTTATCCCACTATATTCATTTGTTGTTGACATCTGTGTTACAGCCATTGACAGATGTATCTAAAAATTTAATCAAACGCTTTCTATAATTCTGCTGTTTAAAAAAACAATTTTTCCTTATATCACACTGTAACAGTCGTGACAAACTGGAGACTGGTGACTATTTTTGCTGCGACATGTCCATGTTTAGACATTGTATTTTATTTAATACAGTTGCAGATGGTTGTAATAACTTTGTACATGGAATTACTGTACAGTATGTGCAATTAACATACCAAGTGTTATATAATAAATCACAGTTCTGAGGTTTGTGTCAGCAATTTAAAATCGTGCTTTCACTTGAGGTTTAGTAGCCAGTAAGGTCTGTATGGATTCATTCTCCTTGTCCTGAAGACATTGGAAAAAAAAATATGAACACGGTGAGACACTTATCAGGAAAATAAACAACCTTGAGAAACAGTATTTCATTGAAAACAGGATTGCTCGGGTTGATTTGATGACAGTTTGATAAGCGTGAATAAAACATTATAGGCTGTGTTGCGAAACAGATCCTTTAGAATAAGTCCCTGTGGCTCAAATAGCAAAACATTGTGCATTCCTATGGTCAAGGGTTCGATTTCCAGAGAACATATACATATATCTATATATCAATGATTCATATGGGTCATATACATATATCTATATATTAATGATTCATATGGGTCATACATATATCTATATATTAAAGCTTCATACTGTGTAGTAATGAACAATCCAAACCAGGTGTTTGGTTTTGAGAGCCGTTAGAGAAAAGATCAGCTGTTTGGCTTTTAATATCAGATGATGAGAGCACAGCACTTTATGTAGCTTAATGTAATTGAATTTTTAAAAGAATTCATATATAGTGTGTTAGCATCTAGTAGCAAATGATGAAAGCTGCCTATTCAGTGATTAATATTGATGGCAGTCTTTTGTGTTCGTTCATACAGTGGCCACTGGCTTTCAGTCACTGTACCTACTTATAGATTATGTGATGATGAGAGCTTTTATTTTCGTTTGTCTTATTAGTTATGCTGTGATAATAACATTTACATGCCGTTTCATATTTTAGCTTGAGAGCCCTCTGAATAAATGAATGTTTGAAAATCATAAATACAGGACCACTGTAAATGTGTCTCTAACCTAATAAGAGATGAATATACAAATCAGAAATTTAAATGAATCTTTACTTTAACAAAATAAAATTTAAATAAAGTTTTTGTTATTTGGATGTTGACTTGCATGTCTTGTAACGCTCTTGTGACAGACTTTTCAGTGCAGCTGAGACCAAAACGAATTGAGGGTTGTTCTTTCCCTGAATCTCACAATCACAGGAGGCTTCTATATTCCTGCTATGAGAGGCCCGAACGAGAGGGCCGAAATCACGTTTTCTTCTTTTTTTTCATTAGAAACTACAGGGTACACGTGCTGAACCCGGTTCAGGGACCATCTCTCCCAGTGAAGTGAGTATGTCAGGGAGGTGGATGGGCTGCTGTGTGAACGAGCTCCATCACTTTTCAGAGACCGAAATCTTTACCCTCTACTTTGAGACCTGCTGCTTTTTTCCATTCATATCCACTATGAGCCTCTTCACATTTTTCTGCAATTTAACACAACTGCATCTCTCTAACACTGCACTTTTTGGTCTGTGTGCATCTATAAAAGCTTCTTTCCTCTTTTGACAATGGTTAAGGTCATAATGTAGTGTTTTTGCTGTTTGTTTTTTGCTGGTTTTAAAGACAAAACCACTAGATAAGATAAAGCAAAGGAACATCAGATGGCTTTTGTCTTGCTTTATGGCAATCTTCTGCTTTTATATCTTAAAGCTCTTTTTTAAGTTGGAAGAATACACTTTTTTATCTCCTCTGTCACCGAGTTAAAACCTGCTGGCTACACGCAAGCGTCCATAAATTTTAATTCAATTTCCTCTCATGGCTCTTAAGATGTTTCCACTGTCCTGTTCTTCACAAGCTCCTTATCTCCGCTGTTCTCTGGACACGCCACTTTTATGCTCGTGATGCTGATGTACGGCATCATCACCTCCAGTTAACGACTGAATCTTCTCCCTCCTTCTCACTTCTAACATCTCTGCTGTATTATTCACTGTATCAGGTTTTCAAGGCTGCTGCTCTCACTGTTGCATTGTGGGATTGTCTCTTTGATCCAGCATGTTACCTAAAGGCAGAGTTCTCAGAGTCAGGCTCTATATTCTGCACGTCCATAAATGAATGCAGAAGTACTAAGTTGATGCTACCTGAGCAGCTGGTTTCATTGTGTTTCTTTGCTAGTTTCTGAAAAGGACAGGCTTGTTGTTTCATGCATCCATTTTCCAGCTTCTCTGAACCGTTCTGTTATGAACGTGTTGTGTGCCCATGCTAATGTGTGTGTGGTGTGTGTGTGGCGTGTGTGGTGTACGTGTATGTTTTTCATTGGATCTGCACAGAGCTCTCAGTATGTGCAGTGCGTCGCTGGCTGCCTGCAGCTGATGCTGAGAGTGAATGAATACAGATTCGCCTGGGTGGAGGCTGATGGAGTGAACTGGTAAGTTTCTAGAGTGGAAATTTCTATTACATTTCTATTTTGCTTCCCATCAGTGTTGCATGTGTTGGATAATGTTGCACCCTGAAGATGTATGTTTGAGTTATTAAACACCATAAGCCCAGTCCCTTTGTTCCAAAGTTGAATGCAGTAAAAGTATAATTTAAAAATGCGTGTTTGAGAAATTGTTGATCATGAAGTGGAAATAAACCAAAATAATATACAAAAATGTGTTAGAGAGGGTTACATGGTTCGAGAGCCTTAATTGCACTGAAAAAAGATGCAATAAACAGCAAAAATAAATACACATAAGGAAACCCACTTGTCTTTAATAGTCTGCCCTTCGTTGTTGTTTTTTTGCCATGTTTACTGCATTATGTTCACCTTTTTGCCACCCCATTCTGTCCCCAGCAGTGTTGAAGAATAAACCATGGAGAGAAAAAGCATCTCTTATTGTCCCCGCAGGTTTTAGCCCTGTGATCATAAAGGTTCTTTTGTTTAGCATGTGTTCAGAAAGAGTAAAAAAAGTATAATGAGGCTTTTATGAAGATAATTTTCTTGCCTCTAAAGAACAATTTCTTTCATGTAATGGTCTCATTATACATCAAAAAACATGGGCTGCCATTTTTCCTCCCCGTTTTATCCATCCCACCCCATTACGAGCGAAATGCCCCAATGTCTGCTAACTCTGACTCTTTATGTACACCTTACAGCATCACAGCAGTGCTGAGCAATAAATGCGGCTTCCAGCTGCAGTATCAGATGATCTTCTGCGTCTGGCTCCTGGCCTTCAGCCCTCAGCTCTGTGAGCAGCTGCGGCGCTACAACGTTGTACCTGCGCTTTCTGACATCCTCCAGGAGTCTGTCAAAGAGAAGGTCACCCGCATAATTCTGGCTGCTTTCAGGGTACGTTTCCTAAACCCTGACTCATTAGCTGCCCAGTTTCACCTTGTGACGTTGGAATACGGCTGAAAGCAGTAGGGAAATACATCACCCAGCATCTCTCTTTCAGTTCAGTGCCCTTAAACTCAGTCATATGTCATCATAGAGTTATTTTAAACTACATCCACCCTGATTTTTTTCGGACGCACTCTCTCCACACCAGTGAATTCAAAACAAAACAAAGTGCAGCCAGACATGCCTTACTGATATACAACTAAGACAATTTTAATTGGTTTATTAAAAAAACTCAGCCAAGCGTGATGGGAAGTTGCAACCTATCACAGGGTTGCATTATTTCTCTGAGCCACAATGCTTCATAATCACAAATGGAGCTGAGCCCCCCGTGGTATCATGTCATCTCTGTGGGTAACATGTCAAGTAAGATCTTGTAAGAGTTACTATCACAACACATTTGTTGTGAGTCTTTGAGTGAGACACTTAACTCCAGTAATTTCCAGTGACAGTTAGAACACATTTGTTTAAGAGGGTCTGCTAAATGAAGAAAAGTAATGGTATTAATATAAACATATCTCTAAAAATAGTTAATGATTTGTCATTAAATCTGATGCCAGGCTGTTTAACTCAAAATGCCTCACATTTCAGGTGGATAAATTGGTGAACATACTGAATCTGTTTCAAATGCAGGGGTGTGGTCTGTGTTCTCACTTGTTTCAGATCAGGCATCTCTCGGCGGATGGCGTCCACTTCAAAGTCCATTAGCGGATCATTCATACTTTCATTCTGAAAAGATTTAATTTACCCAGAGCTTTTATGATGAATGCACCAAGAAACCCATTATTAACCTATTAGGGTTGCAGATTGACAAAGGCGCTCGTTTTAATTTTTTCCACGCTGTGGCACGTCATCCGTCTTTCAGTTCTCGCTTCATGGAGACCGGAAACTGCTAAGAAAAACTCTTTCCCTGCATATGTTGATCATTTGAATCATTTGATTGAAACCATAGTGATGCCAAATTTAGTCTCAAGGCATTTTATCTTTCGTCCTGCTTATTACGTTTACTTGGCGGGTGGATATTTGTTGAATATGTGGCCGAGGAAGAAAAACAGGCTCCTTGTTATTCTTATTTTCATCCGCGCACGCGGCAGTCCGGGTGCGGACTGCGTTTAATGTTCAAATTAGCCCTGAAAGCTGGGCTCTGTTGTTGGCATTACAGTTGTGTAATGAATTCATTGTCCATGTCGCTGACGGTATTGAATTAGAGCGCGGCGCTTCATTCATTTCACCTGCTGTAGAGCTTATTAAGTTGTCCTGACCAGGTATTCTTCCCCTGTTTCTGCTCATGATTACATAGCTTCCATTATTTGCAACTATCAATGGATCCGCCTGTTCTGCCCATCTGCTATCATTTATGTTCTACGTTTGTAGACTCCTCGCCGCCGTTATATAGGTCTAAAGTGATGCCTGAAACTGAGACGCTTAAGGCCCAAGATTAAGGTAATTGGGTTTGTAGTTTAGCTTAGCTGTAATCTTCTGTGGGTGTTAATAAAATGATTATTCTTTATTGATGTTATGTATTCGGCCATATAGCTGTCTCTCTCTTTATTTCTCAATAGAGACCAGAGTTGAGAAGTCATTATATAGAATGTTTCGTTGCTCTGTGTTGCTAAATCATTAGCAACACAGTTTCATTTCTTTAAATGAACCACTGTAATGACTACATTAAATGAAACTGTTGTGCGTGACAAGAGTTGAAAGGAATGTATATAATACGCAGTTTCAACAGCAAGCAAAAGTGCTGAGAGTAGTGAGATCTGATTTAGCTTAAGGTATAAATTTGTCTGTCTGTCTACCCTTTTTAGTCTGTCAGTCTATTTGTCTGTCTGTCTGTCTACCTACCCATCTTTTTTAATCTATCAATCTATTTGTCAGTCTATCTGTCTGTCATTGTCTGTCTGTCATTGTCTATCTGTCATTGAATTCTATAGAGGGTTATTTTCCAGGTGTATGTCTTGTTTAAAATATTCATTTATTCTCATGCAAGCTACACCAATGGTCATCCATCAATGCCTTGTTTGTGGTGTTTTAAGTATGCATAGATGCAGAATGTCACAGTGTGAGGTGTAGGACAGCACTGCGCTGACAATCCATCATCTGGTTAACTACAGCTGTGCATTGGGTTCATCAGATGTCTGACCGTGTCGCTGTTTAAATGATTCATTGCACGTTTCAATGTATGAAATTTTCTGTGTGCAAATATTTGAAGGAGACTTCATCTCAACGCACTCAAAGGGTATTTGTCTGAGAAACATTTGTCTGAGTTAGATGAATGTGGACTTGTTTTGCAGGCAAGCCTGCCAACGGAGCACAACAGTGACCGCTCACTCATTTTTTAGCAGCCTTTATTCTGGAAGTATTTTCACATTCATTTTCTTCACAAGGGCCGAAAAATTCCTGTGTGCTTATATTTCATAAGACAATGAACTGCTTCTCATGAGGTATTGCAAATTATAATCAAATAAACAGCAGTGGCAGTATAATTTAAAACTATTGGCTTGTATATTGACTATTAAATCAACTTGAATTTGGCTTCAATGTGAATTTGGCTGTTAAAAATGAAACCAAAATTAGACTGACTTGTAACTTGAACAGAAGCACATATCTTCACCAAACTTCCAAACTCTTGGCAGATCTGTCTAGTAAGGTTTATATATATATTATTGTTAAAAATCAGTTTATCATTGAAGAACATGAATGGGACGGGAATATTTGCTTTCTGGAACTCTGTTGTTCTATATCAAATCTTTACGTTTTGTGTCAGGTCCTGTCAAATTGCTTTGCAGCAGTCTGCATTGAAATAATACAGTAGGGCTGCTGCAAATTAATATTCTGGAGCCGTTCATCAGCTTTTTAAAATGCATTACTCATGTAATTCAGTGCCACAGTTCTCACTCTATTGGGAGTCTGCCACTACTTCTCAATGTGAACTATTCCTCTGTACCTTCACAATACCCTGTTTAAAATCTTTGCATGACATTCTGACATCAGGCAGGACAGAGGAGCCTTCGGTGACTCTAATTGGTCAATTTTATCAGCGGCTTTATCGTATAATATTGTCGCAATTCAATTGATTAAAAGCTGCAGGGAAGCAGTGAGGTGCCTAATAATTACTTGGTTTGTACTCTGCAGGCTTCAAATTAAAGCGTCTCAGTAACAATGATTCAGACCTGTTCAAAATGAGATCCGGTTATGTTTCATCAAAGTAATCAATACTTAATTCGTTTGAGGTTCTTCTTGGAGAGCTTGAGAAGTAAGGAATTTATATTCCACCTTCGGTCTGTAAAAAATCTTACAGCCGAACCTTCAGGCTGTATCAACACAATAGACGTGACAGGAACATTTAATTTGATGACTAATTACTTTGTGTTTAGCTTCCAAATTGAAAAGAACTGATGATAATTTCTTTGATTGGTAGTTTAAGTTGATTTGATATGACATAAGATCAGATCTAAGCAATTATGGTAAGGACTTCCGGCAGCTTCTGTAAAGATGTTTAGAGGAAATCTTTGGTGATGTCAGTGCGTGTTTGACGAGGCTTTTAAGTGAGTTTTGAAAGAGCAAAACCTAATTTTAGTACTGCTAACAGCGAAAAAATGTCAGTTGTAATCTTAGCATTTCCTGCCAAATGAGCTGTACATGTTTCGAAGTCTTAGAACGGAAAAACACTTTCTATCTAATCTCTATTCTAATTTGACATGTTATTTTTTTCCTCAAGACATTGCTGAAACACTGTTAGTTCTTCATTTTTCCGAAGATTCTGTGGCAAACAGGTGCAGGTAAAACTCAAAAAGATTTTCTGCCTTTTGGAAAACAGCAGAAAACCTCTTAGTAAAAGGAAAGAACTGTGAGAGTGTATTTAAACATTTCAACTTTGTTGGTACAGCACAGTCTTAATAATTAATATTGTAATGTAAAGGAATTTGTTGCCTATATGGGGTCTTAAATGTTTAATGAGTCATTGAACTACTGAGGCCAGAGACACATCTTAGCTGTTGATTCCTCAGGGTGTAAGATTTGTTTAAATACTTAATAATAAGGTCAGTAGAAACATGTTTTCCACCTGGCCTTTAAGTAAAGGTTTACTTTCAGTCTAAAGAAAAGGAAATTCTTGACCAGTTTCATTTTCAAATACTTCAGTTACAACTTTCTACACTATATAATAAGTATACTATATATTTATGTATTGTGACAAACGACTACAACAGAATGTTTGTTTCTGCAGAGAAGTAGTGCAAACCCCCCAGAGTGCAAACTGATTGGTCCAAAATGTTGTTCCACGAATATTTAAATAGCCCATTTCTCCTAATTTGCTGTGATTGGCTCATATCGTGCAGCGGTTGAATAGATTTCTATTGGTAAAATGCAAATTGCTTGTCACTATGTACTTGTCATGCTTCTGCTGATTAAAACACTGTACAAGCCATTTATATATTATCCTTTGAAAAATCATGTTTGTTGTTGCTGTAGAACCTGCTGGAGAAGTCAGCTGAGAGAGAGACAAGGCAGGAATACGCTTTAGCCATGATCCAGTGCAAAGTTCTCAAACAGCTGGAGAACCTGGACCAGCAAAAGTATGATGATGAGGACATCACTGATGACATCAAGTTCCTCCTGGAGAGACTGGGAGAAAGTGTTCAGGACCTCAGGTTAGTGTTCAGTCCGTCTCTTATTCTGTGTCATAGCAATTATGCTCAGGTTTCTGGTATTCTTATATTAACCATACGTCAAGCAGAATTGATATAATATAATTCAGATATAATTCAGAGATTACAAGGTTTATATTTTATATAATTTCTAAAGAAATAATTTACCCAGAAATGAAAATCGGCCTTAAGGTGTGGTAAATAATTCTGGTAAATAAACCAGTTTTATTGTTCTATGTAAACAATGGCAGAAGGTTTTGATTGGTGAACATCTGAACACACAACACATTTTTAGCTTGTTCCTGGATGCTGATGTTGTTTTTATCTGTTCTGTATGCAGCTCTTTCGATGAGTACAGCTCTGAGCTGAAGTCTGGCCGTCTGGAATGGAGTCCAGTGCATAAATCTGAGAAGTTCTGGAGGGAAAATGCTGTTCGTCTAAATGAAAAAAATTATGAGCTGCTTAAGTAAGACACCCTGGGTTTGGACTAAATCTGTCCGCTTTATTGGGGTACACTACATGCAACAGTATAAATGTGTAAAACAGTGATGTTTTTACTGTACTTTTTATAACATAGTTGTTTTTTAACATAGACTGTTGTATAACAGCCTGACCTAGTTAAACCTGAAAGTCATAACTATGCATTGTTTTACATTTGATTTTCATGCAAATTAACCCCATTAAATCTCTGTCCTGTATCCTTATAATTCTTCTCTTCACCAAACTAAACAGTAGCATAGCCATGAATACAAGAAAAAATTTAATTAAAAATACAATTTAAATATCAATACATACAACCTCTGTGTATTGATATAGCGTAAAAGGTAAAGAGTGTTTTTAGTTCTCTCTGCTGTTATACTGAGGGTTAAGTGTATGGAAGAAGTGATTACTGCATTACTGATTCTTGAATGTACTGTACTATGCATACAAAAGCTGTTTTTATTGTGTGAAAATATGTGCGTCTATTTTCCTTTCTGCTTGAAGGTCACACAAGTTGAGTGGAGTAGCTGCAGTTCATTCCCATCATTGTCTCTCGATAGTTGAATCGTGTGTCAACACGACCCTTTTGACAGCTCAGTTTAAATTCTAATCTACTCATCTCATTCCTCTCATCACCACCCTCTCCAATCAGCTCCAAGTCTCCGTTTCAGCCTTCAGCAATTTGTATTTTACTTCCATCATTTTTTTCCTCCGTCTCAGTATGAAAGTGATTCGGTAGTTGAACCTTCTCACTTTACTCGCAGACCCTCGTTATGTATTTTTCACACGGCTGTTGTAATTTTCCCAGTTTGTGTGATGCAGACCCATCTCGCACTTGGCCTATTGTCATGCGAGCAGAGAGGCTTTGGTAGAATGTCTGAATTGAGCAACAAGCAGGTCAACAAGCTTCTCGCTGCGTGTTTTCCCTATACCGTGTATATGTTTCTTATTGAACTGATGGAAGCATTCATGTTTTCCCAGGATGAGGTAGACGCCACAACTCCGGCTGCACAGCAGCCTGGGTTTAGTTTCACCCTGGAGGTGTTTTGATTGCTTCTGGGCATCTGCAATAATTGTATGTGTCTGTGCTCCCTGCCAGGATACTCACCAGGTTGTTGGAGGTGTCTGATGACCCTCAGGTTATTGCTGTTGCTGCTCACGATGTGGGAGAATACGTGAGGCATTATCCGCGCGGCAAGAGGTGAGATGCTGTCCTTCATCTTTTATCTGAAGGTTTCTGTGACCTCAAGGTTTTCGGCACCTGAATATATCCTGTAGCTAGGATGATTATAGAGCTCTGAATTGCCCAGGTTAGAGTTACTGCTGTGGCGTCACGTGCGATGATATCATTGTCAATTTACATTAGCGTTACTTCAAAGAGTGTGACGTACCAGCTCATCCAGAATGACCTATTGCAAGATATTGCCACATATTTGCATATATTTGGTATTTTTATCAAGTAACATTCACGGTCAGCCAATGAGGTTTAAGTACATGCAAGAATGCGCATATCTTGTGTTTACTCAGTGGTTATAATGTAAAATGTTTTAAGAGTGTGTAAGCTGCTCAGTCCTAGTTTAAGAATGAGTGGCTGATGTCTTTTATCTCACTGAGGGTGACCATTCAGAACACGCTTCCTCACCGTCTTTTTCAAAACGCCCCCACTGCTTGGAGAAACTAAGTCTATAGGGGCCCATTGGACCGAAACACCCCTGGTTCCAACCCTGTAATTGGACCACTTTAGAACAAATTAGTTTCTGCAGATCTCCTGTTGCAGAGGAGCACTAATCTAAAAGAATCACACCTATTTGCGATAAGTGGTGAGATGTTATCTATCCCTCTTCTGTTCCCTGAGCTGTGATTTGTTGTAACTGCAGCTAAATATGGGGTAAAAACTAACAGGGTTAGCTTAGTCTATTCAAAACAATTTTTAGGTTACCATAACTAGCATCTCTTATGTGTATAGTACAGTATCAATGTATTGTACAGAACCCTAAAGACAGTACTCAGATGGAATCATGATTGTACTCTACTGACAATATTTTTTTACTCTTTTTTTTTTTATTTTTTTTTTTTACTGAGAACATTTTAGCTTGGTTGCAAATTGCCTTATATGGAAAATTATGGGTGTGTGTAGCAAATGGGGTGTCTGGTTCTGTAACTCTTTAGCATCCCATAAATCTAGAGTTCTGAAATGCTCTTTATTACAACTTATGTGATAAAATTACCTTACAGGAACGTTTTTATTTAATATCATCTTTCCTTTAGGTGTACAACTAGCAGTCCAATGTAAAATAACAGTTATAGTTTTAAACAGTTTTACAGAAGAGTTTGTTTTGTAAAAAGACATCATGAAGGCAGCATTTATAATTATCTGTAAGCATTTTAGGGGTGGGCCTGTAATCACCCACCCTTAGCAACCACATAACAACAAACCCATCAGGATACCTTAGCAACTGGCTAGCAGCACTGTGGCATCTGGTAAAAATCTAGTTTCAGATTAAAACCTGCTGCTAAAACAGCGTGAATTTTGTCTTTTTGATGGTCTTTCACCCACGAGGCTTTTCATTTTACTGATTAGCCTCATTGGCAGAGAAATGCAGCTGTTATTCACCATTATTCCCAGAGTTAAATTGAAATGCAAAAATGTCCAGACCACTTTGTCATCAACCATCATGCAGAACAATAACATGGGCCTGCGTGTGTCTGACTGTTCTTTAGGGTGATTGAACAGCTGGGTGGTAAACAGCTAGTGATGAACCACATGCATCATGAAGATCAGCTGGTCCGCTATAATGCCCTGCTGGCCGTCCAGAAGCTCATGGTGCATAACTGGTACGTTCATACAACGTTAATGCAACATTTAGTTCAGTTTGTAATGCGATTTCCATTTACACTTTACAATATGGTTCCATTTTTAAAGTATTAGTTAGTTCATGCATTAGCTAACATTATTCAACAATAAACAACATTCCCCTGTTTAATGTTTTTGATTTCTTTTTATTGATAGTGAATTTAAATGGTTTGTTTATTGATTGTTCCAGTTAGTTTATTGTGAAATAACTTGTTAACGTGCAACTTTTGATTTTAATTATTTGTTAAGGCTGTTCATTAATTTTTTTCAAATTGAAACCTAATTGAATGGAATTTACTTGATAATCATCCATGTTGGTGTTTAACTATTTATATCTGCTAAATTATGTGTTCATTATACATATTCATTATACATAACGTGATGCATTATTCATTGGATCATTGTTGTTTATTTTCAGCATAAATTGATATTTAATAATCCATTAATTTGATTAATCCAAAAAATGACATTTTCTCTGTATATTTGATGTGTTTGTCCTGCTCTATACGGTTAAGAATAGAGAACTGTTAGGCTCCGGGTTCAAGTTGAGCGAATACGACCTCACAAAAGTACCTCATTATTGTGCCTGTATTTGTCCCTGTGAGCTTATTATTCTTTCAACAAGGTTGATAAACCTCAAAGGTCCCACAACACAGCCAGCCAGCATGTTTAAAATGCAACAGACCTGCACTTTCATGCACCCATGTGACGAGTTTATGAAAGTCATCTACCAGTGTCATAAATAGAAATTGTTCTCTGTAAGTATTCTATTACAATACCTCCAAATCTCTTCCTCTTCAATGGAAGCTTCAGCATCAAATTGAGCAGAATACAAGGGACTTTAAATGCTGTCTGAATGTTTATAAATTACTGCTGTATAGGAAGAATGCTGTAACATAGAGCAACAAAGAATTAATGAATAATTCATCATCATAGGTCCCACTGGAGTAAATATAATGACTTGCGGATACTTATGGGAAAACTCAAGTATTTGTGTCGTGAACCCAGCCTGAGGCGTATACGTCTAACAATCTCAACAGCTTTGCTATCTCCTTGCTTAGAAAATGTCCCGTCTTATTCAGATTGTACGGTGGCAATTATTAGCCATTAGCTAAATGGTTTGCATGTAATTTTCCAGATTAATTGTGTGCAATTTTGTTTCGGTTTGTGACACAAAGCTCATGTCTCAACGGAAAGAAGAAGAACATGATAAAAGAAACGGAACAATAAGTTTTGATTGTTCTCAGAAATCATGTAATTGTTGCATCTCCACTCAGATCTCCTTAATACGGGCACAGAATCAAAAGGAGACTATTAAAAAGATGCAAGTGGACTGAAGAGCAAATTTCTGTGTGAATTTTTTTTGAGGAAGTTCAAAGCAGGTTGAAGGCCAACTCTTGTTTGTGCTTTTAATTGGAATTACAGGGGATGTATTAGCAAAATGATTGTTAAGTTTTTCTAAATGTGGTTTCCAAGGTGCTGTGAGGAAGAGCCGTACAGGAATAACCGATCATTGTCGGCTTTCAAATGCCATCTTTGCAATCCAGTTGAATCCTCAAAAAACATTTCCTTTATTCTTTTCAGGAGCTTTTATCTGTTAAATATCTTGTATTGTGATTTCCAAATGTGTTTTTACAGGGGGGACATTTCTGTTTCCATGGCATTTATAATCATACATTGTTTTTTGGTACTGAACAGAACTCTTCTTCCTTTGTTGTTGTTGTGGTGCTTTTTGTTTACACCCAGCGGGATACAGAAAATAACCGTAAGCCTCCTGTCAGGATTGGTGGTGCGGTCACTACGCTATGGCTGTTGTTTTCCTCGGTCCATAGAGACTCTTTGGTGTCATGGCAACAGCAGGAGCAGAACATGTTTGAGTTGGCACAATTCTAGATGGCTCACTATGTACAATGTCCGCTTTATTGTACCTTTACCATCTGGCTTGACACCTGGAGGAATGGTGATGCGTGTCTGCTGAAATTTAGCAACAGTCCGCACAGTCTGGGATGTTGGCAAACCGTGGGTTGTTTTAATGCAGCTTAGCAGGAAATCTCTCGGACGTGCTTTACTGTCATCAACCTTAATTTGATCAGAAATAAAGTTCTGACAATAATATTTCTGAAGCTATTAGGAACTCTAGCATGTCACATGTATGCTATGTAAATCCATATAGAATATACAGGATATAATCCATATAATTCCATATAGGAAAAATTCCAAATTTACAAAGTACAAAAATAGTTTTTCTTCTAAGTTGAGGCAGAGAAATCAGTTGACTGCTGTTTAGAATATTTATCTTCACAGAATTGTCAGTTGCTTTTATCCAGAGTGCAGTTAAGATTATGTGTGTCCAGTGGGAATTGAATCTGCCATTGTCAGTGTTTAGCTGCACCAGTGATGCCACATAAACATACTGCAAGATCGTGTATGGTTTGCGGAATGAATTGTAGATTTTTGAGATACTCTATACTGGAATCTGGAAAGATGCATTTAACTACAACCTTGAGGGTCCTTGTTGACTAAAGATTGGAGGTTTTTATAGACTCTGTTTTTACTGTTTTTATCATCTTCCTTTTGGCAGTAACTTTCATAGCTGAACTGTGGTTGCATTTGTGACTCTGAGAACTCATTACTACAGTTTTTAAATCAGGAAACTTTTTTTAAAGTAAAAAAATATAAAAACCTTTCACAGTGGAATTGAGAACTTCATTTGAATTCTGTAAGTGATTAAAGTTTCAGACACCTGGAAACTTCGTAGATTAATAATCAGCTCATTTTAGTACTTGGAATTTAAAAATTCTGTATTAATGATGGCTGTTGAAGCCATTTTTTCTTTTCAGCTTTAAAACCATCCGCAGCCCTTTAGACACACGGTTATCCCGGGTCACAGTCTTATGTACATTGTGTTGAATGAATAAGGCCAGGGACACAGTGAAGCAATTCGTAAGCCACACTCAGAAGATGAAGACTACATTATTGTTCACAACAGTTCCACAATAGGGGATGAGCAAGGATAAAAAATGTCATTGACAGATATGCAGACTTTTCTTGTTATACTTCTATAAGACCCTGATGTCAAAAAACAAAATACAATTTTAGAGGTGCCCATGAAAAGAAAGTCAACAGCCTCTGAAAGTCGCCAGATTGACTTACATCTCGGGGTTTGGGTCGATTGTAAGTATAGGCTGGAAAATTAATCTGCAGTCGGGAACATTATGATTGTTTTGTGCATCTTATTTCGTAACAGTATACTTACATTTGTTGTCCTTTTCAGTGCTGTTTTATACTGGAGTCACAAAGGTGGGAGGTATGGAAAAAAACCTATAAAACCTATGAAAAAATTTATATTTCAAAGATCGTCACCTAATGTGCTTTTTAGCAGAAAGTGAAAATGTAACTCAGTATAATGAACATTTATCGTAATATATTCAGGAGGTAAAATAATGTGCTTCTCTGAATATTGATTTTACACCGTCAATTGAACTGAAGTTTTCAAATGACTTAAAATATTCGTTGTCAAGATGAAGGTCCATTTGGCTTTCAGAATGAAGTCATTTGGCTTTCAGAATGAAGCTGAAATTTTCCCATGGGCCATTTTTAACATATCTTAACTTTCAGGCTAAATAAATGAGGACTTATGTTATATTTCTGTTAGATGTAATAAGCACAAAGCAGTTCAGTTAATCTTACATTAAACATGCCTCACAGATAGTCCCTGAGGACGGCTGCACTATGTATAAATTGTTTGCAGGTAGCTCATCTTATCCTGACACCATAGCAACACCAAAGCAAGCCAGTATATCTATTAAGATGTTAAAGTGCCGTTAATTAGACTTTCAAACATGTCTTTCATTTTGTATTTATACAATAAATTTATGATCTCATGGTGTTTGAAAATGAATTGAAAAAAAATCCAACATTAGGGAAATTATGTTTTAGGAGCTGACAATAAAGGTGCTACAAAAGTGTATTGACTGTGTTGGCATAGAATAACTATTTCAGTTTTTTTCAATGCGACATTTAGTTAGTTAGTTCTTACCTATTCTTACCTTTAATGATTCTTATTCTTACCACTGTATTTTTCCACCTTTTGTGAAACGGAAAGGCTCTACAGTTGTTCTACAAAACTCTTTATGGAACCATACAGCCAAAAATGGTTCTTTAATGGAACCCAGTGCACAAGTTTGAACGTTTTTTTTTATTTTATATCTCTAGTCATTTTGCCACAGCTCTGTTGAAGAGTGCTCTCCCTCTCTCTCTCACGCTCTCTCTCTCTCTCTCTCTCTCTCTCTCTGTCTTTCTTTCCTTCTGTAGAGTTCATATCAGTAGCTCCTTGATTAGACAAAAATGACCATTAATGAATGTGTGCTAGTTCACTAATTTACCTAAGAAGGGAGGAAATTATCTATTGTGTATCTCTTTAAATTGTACTCATTAATAAACTCTGAAATCTCCCTTTAAAGAAGCTGAAGTCTGAAGTTAAGCACACCTCTTCAGGAAAGGTCACAGTTAAGGAGAAACTGTTAACAATGTTTGACATAAAGTCAGGAAGCACAGACCGATTTGGCTCAACCTCAGAATCGTGGGCACTTAAATCTCTGGCGCAAGATGTAAATGACAGAGATAGTCTCACCTGACAGTTAAGACACGTCAGAATTCACTCTTCTGAGCATAATGACAATTTCAGTGTTCAGAGAGACAGGAATCAAACCTTTTGAAGATCATTGAGGAAGACAAGTTGAATTGGATGCAGTCAGAATGAATCGGAGCTGAGGTAAACAGCTGTGATGGAGGGGTTGAGAAATGCAGTGATCACACTTTCATGTCTTTTAAACCTCCTTCAATATGCGTGGCATTTCTTTTCCGGTTCAGAAACGTGTCATTTTGTTTCCATAAAGGCTTGCGTAATTTCCAAAAGTACAAAGAGGGAGACTTGTAGTTGTTCAGGGTAAACAGGCATAATTGTCTTTGGTGTTTTTTTCAGGGAGTACCTGGGAAAGCAGTTACAGTCCACTGAGCAGTCGACTCCGGCTGTGGCTGCCCGAAGCTGAACTGCCCCTGTG